>QLOH01000276.1:0-95000 GCA_026901365.1 Sesbania bispinosa | reverse complement strand
GCATCGTAGATCTGATTTAAACGACCAGGTACAACATCACATTGACACCTAAGGAAGGTACAGCCCAACTATGAGGTACATCAGCAGGTGTTACAATAATACGTAGATGAGTTTTGGCTGGTACAACCACTCTATTGTCCACTTCTAATAAACGTGATTGACCCAATTCTAGATCATCTTCTGGAATCGTATAACTGTCAAAAGTGAGTGACTGTTCATCGGAACTGTTATAGTCTGAATACTCATAAGTCTGATACCATTGATGTCCAATAGCTTTGATAGTCATGGCTGGATCTACTACTACCTCGTCCATTGAGTATAACAGAGCAAATGATGGTATATCAATGAACATCGGGATGATACTAGGAAATATGGTCCGAAGAATCTCGATAGTAGTTCCATGAACAATCCTTTGCGGGATTGGATTTTTTGCATAGTGGAAATGCCATAAAGCGCGAACCAAGATCCGTGATACGAAAACCAAAATCAGAATGAGGAAGAAAAAGATATCGTGATGTAAGTCTATTATTCCTTGCATCATAGGTGGTTGCTGCATCTTGAAATCCTAATTGCCATGGTTCCGCTGCATCACAAGGAGCAAATCGTGAGGAATAGCCATTCTAATTTCATTTGCTTTGGTTAATTTTTGAACTGCTCCCCCCAACAAGAGGAAAGACTTGTTTGTTGTAAATCGCTGGTTGGGTTTACCAATCAAGAAAGACATGGGACTTTTGGGAACAAGCAAGGGATTGAGCTGCGCGAAACTTGATTTACTTGAAGGAGGTTTGCGCATTCTCTTACTGGGTATAAGATCGAAAAGAAAAAGAACACTACACTCGATCAATCCAAAAAGGTGTAGCACTTCTCCACCCTCTGCTAGCAGCTTTCTTCTCTTATGATTTATTCGCTATAGGTCGAGAAATTTCATACCGTCAACTCTTCCTAGTAGCTACCCGTCGCTAGCAGCATTAGAGCCTCTATCACTAAATTAGTGAGCTTGGGGAAGAAAAGATTAAAGAGGGGAAATCTCACTCAAGAAACATTTAGTTCAGGTTGAGGCTTTCTTTACCCGGTATAACTGGGCTCGGAAATTCGCAACATTGCGGCCTGACTCATCATAAGTTGGAGTGATGAATCCTGGCCCTCAAACCCAAGCCTTGTAACAATTTTCCGATTGATTTAAGAAATCACGAACTTGTCCCTTCCGCTTCACATTTCCCGCCAAATTTAACTGAATAAAGATTCAAGAATGTTCTAACAACCACGCAACAGTCATGCTTCTCCGATTCCTGTTCCACACTATTTTTCACGCGCACGTGATCGTTCTCTAACCACCGCCTCTTAACCGCTCCCTCACTCATAGTTTCGCGCATAAATACCTCTACCTCCTCATTTCTTTCATTTTTATTTGCATTCTCTCTGAAGGAAACCCTTCTCTTACTGGCCTTCTCACTCTTCTCTCTCCGCCATGGACATCTCTTTGCGATTCACAGTGCTCTTTGCAATCTCGATCCTCGCAATGCTCTGCAACCGAGGGTGACCGCCATTGGAGGATTGGAAGCAAGCTTCACACCTTCCACAACGGAAATTTAGTGAATTTTTTTTTAAAAAAAAACCACCAATTTTGATGTAAAAATATTGCTTCGAAATTTTTTTGTTTTACTATAGAAAAATCCATGAGAAGTTTCTTACAAATTTTAGAATCTGAACAAAATTTCTTATAAATTTTGAAATTTACAGGAAACTTCATAGAAAAATCTACATGAATCATTACTACGTTATCACATGTTATACTATAACGTAATGACAAGGACTATAATTATGTAGTTTTAAAAAAATGAGAACCAAACCCAATGAAAAAATAAATAGAGAACCAAAACCAAATTTCGTTATATTCTTGAACACCAAAAACATATTCTCCTTAATTTCACTGTAGATCTATGAGCACACTTATCTATTTGTGGAAATTCTTTTTCACCATGAATGAGAAGCTTATCAAGAACACATTGAGAAGAAGAAGAAGAGAAATGGTGAATGTATTAACTTCTCATTACAGTAGAAAAATACAATGAGAAGGGACTTATATACAATTCACACTCCTCTAATGAAGGAGGGAACTAAGCTAACTGACTAACAGAAAAACTAACAACAAAACTAACTGACAAGTTGCTAAAATAAAAAACTAACTACTTGTTGACTTAGCTAAAAAATAAACTTAGCTATACAATTTTAATTAAACTTCAACAACCCTCAAGATGAAATGTGGATATTTCGCATTCCAAGCTTGGAAACTAGATGAGAATAGGGACCGAAAGCAAGGGGTTTAGCAAGAACACCATCCACTTGAGAGTGTGTGGAAATTGGCACATCAAATGAAGCATTTCAAATTGCACTTTGTCATGAACAAGATGACAATCTAACTCAATGTGTTTCCTCTCGTGAAATACTGGGTTAGAGGCAATATGTAATGGCTAAACGATTATCACAATACCCACAGTAGGAGTGGATGAAGAAATCTGGAAGTCCTGCAGTAGATATGACAACCATTGGGCTTCACAAGTACCATATGCAAGAGCTTGATATTCTGCTTCAGAAGATGATCTGGAAACCATTCCTAATTTTTCAAGAGATCAAAGCATCTCCTAAGAAAAATGAAAAAAACCACTAATGGATCTACGGGTGTCTGGACAAGAACCCCAATCTGAATTACAATATAGTCAATTTGCGATTAGAGGCAGTAGGGAAAAACAAGTCTTTTTGCAGGAGTTGATTTGATGTATTTCAAAATTCCTAATAGCAACTAGTTGATGCAAGTAAGTGGGGTAGTCAAGACATTGGCTCAGTTGGCTCACAGCAAAGGAAAGATCAAGTATGGTGTTAATAAGGTAAAGAAGTTTACCAATCAACCTTCTATAAGATGTGATATTAGCAAGATGAGTCCCCATGGTTTTAAGCAACTTTGTAGAAGAGTCCATATATGTGTTAGACAAGCGGCCTCAAGTAACTTAAGAGGGGGGTGAGTTAAGTTAATCCAAATTATCTCTTTTTCATTCACTTACTTCTTTTATCTTTTACTATACTTTACAACACTTCTTTTATGATGAAATATGAATGCAAACTACTAATTCTCAATGTACAATAAATTAACAATCACAATAATAAGTAAAAGTTAAGGGAAGAAGAAATGCAAACTCGATTTATACTGGTTCGGCCAACCCCTTGCCTACGTCCAGTCCTCGAGTCACCCACTTGAGATTTCCACTATTTGTAAAATCCTTTACAAAAGATGAACACTCACACACCTTGGAAACCCTTTCCCTTGTGTTGAGTTTCACCCACAACTTACGAGAGGCACCTTCTCTTAATCACACACAATGAGGAGAAAATGTTTGAACAAGATGAACTCTCTTTTAGAGTAGATAATAAAATTTGAAGTTCCTATAAGAATTCTTAATAATTTGCAAGTGTTTGGCCAAAATGATTCTTAAAAGATTTTTCACTTTTGTTGTTTTACATTGTGTAATCTACTGATTTTTCGAAATGAAGACACATTTATAATAGAACAATTGAAGCTTTGTATCTTTTGATAAGGAATTGTGTCTCTTCATAATTTTCAGAAAAATCTCGCTGGTAATCGATTACAATAAAGTGGTAATCGATTACACATTCAAAAATTCAAACAGATTATGAACCGTTGTGACTGAAATTCAAATTTCGCACTTTCTGCACTCTGGTAATCGATTACACCATTCTGGTAATCGATTACCAGTTCAAAAGATTTCAATTTTGAATCTCATAACTTCTGGTAATTGATTACACCAATGTGGTAATCGATTACCAATTCAAAAAAATTTCCTTTTGAACTGATTTTACCTCATAAAAACATTCCCTTAAATTTATATTTAAGGCCAAGTAACTTGCAAAGTCTAGAATTCTTTTAACCCTTTATGTAACTAGACTAATACTTATCTAACATCACTTGTAGTCTTTGATATTTGCATCAAACTTGCTCCTTGATCTTGTATTGACTTTGTTGTCTAATTCTTTCTTTTGCCAATTCCTTTGTCAATCTTGTAATCTCATTTTCTTCTATTGGCATCATCAAAACCTGCATATAATATATCTACAAGTATATGCATCTACAATCTCCCCCTTTTTGATGATGACAACCATCTTTAAGGGAAGAAAGAAAAAAATGATTTCAAGTATATATATATCGATCACTTCCCCTTAGTCTCCCCCTTAGTACTTTTCTTTTTAGAAATAATGCTATAATTTGGGAACTAACAATATTAACAATATTTGGGGACAAAACACCCATCTTTTCTTTCTAGAAATATTGAATAAAACACTTTTTCTTTTCTTTCTAGAAATATTTGGGGATAAAATAAAATTTTCAATTTCATAGTCTTTTCCTTTCCTTTTCTCTCCCCAAATAAACTTTTTTTGTTTTTTTTAAATTTCATAGCATAGAGTTTCCTTTCCTTTTCTCTCCCCCTTTGGCATCATCAAAAATATCAAAAGAGCGTCAAATACTAAACAAGATATATCCATAAGTAGTAAAGTATTAGCCAAACAGTGTATTAGCTATTGGAACCACAGGAAACACTAGAAGGGGGGTTGAATAGTGTTTCAAAACTTCATGTTAATTTTCGAAAACCTTTTCGTAAAAGGCAGCAGAGGAACTTTTGCAAGTTATCGTGAAAAACTCAGATGAAAGATAATCAAGATTATCAGAGTTGTGCGGGAGAAGCTATAAGCAATCGTTTTTCAGATACTTGCTGGCTTTGATTAAAACAATTAAGTGTTCTTTAACACTTCAGAAGGTTTGGAAAAACTATATTTCGAAATTTTGTGTAAACTATATTCAAAACATAAAACAATTTGTTTAAAAATGATTGCATTATTATTATTCTACTGATTTTGTTACTTACTGAAAACCTGTGTTATTTGTGAACCTTGCTGAACCTCTTCAGAAGGTTCAGTAATTACTCTTTAGAAAGATTTGTTTAATAAAAGAAGTTAACTGCGCGAAGTTCAGATTCACTTTTCAAACCCTTCCTTGGTTAGAAATAAAACGATAATAACTGAATGTAAAGAGATAAGGGTAGAGAGAAATTTACACAGAAAACTTATCCTGGTTCACCCACTAACTCAGTGAGCTACATCCAGTCCAGGGCAAACCACCACTGGATTAAAACTATCTGAACACAGATACAAGTATTATTTTACCCCAGCCTCTTCAGGCTTAACACCGAGTATTCTTTGTTTCACAACCGCCTCTCGAGGCAACTCAATGAGTATTCTTTGCTTATCAACTTCCTCTCCAGGCAACTCAATGAGTATTCTTTTGCAAGCAGCCTCTCCAGGCGCAATCCAAGTATCTTTTCTATCAAGCCTCTTCAGGAATCTACACAAGTATTCTTTCACTGTCAACGGCCTCTCCAGGCAACTCAGTGCAAGTATTCTTTTACAGGCAAGCCTCTCCAGGCTCAACAAGTATTCTTTCTTACAAAGCCTCTCCAGGCTCAACAAGTATACTTTCTTACAAAGCCTCTCCAGGCTCAACAAGTATTCTTTCTTACAAAGCCTCTCCAGGCTCAACAAGTATTCTTTCTTCCACCAAGCCTCTCCAAGCTCTCAGACACATAAAGTTTAACAACTCAATCTAAGTTTAATGTTCGTTAGAACCATAAACTCAGATGCTTTCTTGAACATAGTGATTACTGAGTCTAACTCAGGATGCAGACATTACAATCTAAGTACAAGGATAAGACAGAGATACAAGTGTATGAATTTTGGTATATCTCGTCTTCTAAGTGAGGTATAACATCCTCAAGGAATTGGCTAAGTAAAATATTGAATTAAGCTTTAGCCAGTTCACTCTTGGCATAAACTCTGCCTTGGGCTTCAATGCCAACCTTTCTGGTTGACATCTTATGGATGTGATACTAAGAAATTGGCTCAAACTTGGTTGTCTTCTTACAACGACAACAAGTCGGCACCTTCAGATTCATACTTGAGGCTATTTATCTTCTGATAGAATATAGCCGTTGAAGATGGTTGATAATACCGTTGAGATGTTGATGATGTGGCACATATAGCCGCTGCGTAATAGCTTCTCAAACGGTTGCTTCTTCTTAAGCAAAATAAGTGTTTAGACAATCTTGTTCTGACACTTCTATTGATGAGCTCCTTTGAGAGATTTCCTTGATATTTTTATGCTTCCTCTCTCTTAATTCTCTTCTGCTTTCTTCAGCTTTCTTCTGCTTTCCTCTATTTTCCTTTAGAGTATGTATGAGGAGGTATCCGTTGGATTTGTCCTTTTGCTTATTTGTATATACTCCTTTTTCATTTGCTCCTGACACAGTTTCCTCTTTCCTCTTTGAGTGAGGTGTCATGTCCTAATGACAATAGCTGTTTTGTTGTTTTCCTATTTGAATAAAGACATATGATATTATAGCCATTGAATCATATGGTTTCAGATTCTCTTGTGACTTCTTCTATGTTGAAATTTGTTTTATGCAGTCAGAGAGTTTTATTTCTTCAGACTGTTAAGCCATTTATAACTTCCTTCAGATGATAGCTTCAAGCTTCTTTTAATTCTTTAAGATTGAAATACTTTCAACAAAGATTTCTTCTTTTGATGAAATTCTTCTTTTTCTCTTCAGATGGTTAGAGTAAAATGTTTCTTCCTTTTAGTAGAAATCTTCTTCCTTTTTACTTCAGCAAAATGCTTCTTCTTTTACTTCAGACGATCCTAGCTTTATTCATCTTTGACTCTTCTAGTTCTTCTGATATTTGAATAGATGTTGAATTACATAATATTAGTTCACACATCTTTCTCAATATTTTCTTGTCCAGACTTCTGATTTGCTTTTGGACAGTAGCATGTGCAGTATGTCTGCGTATACAGTACCCTTTGATTGCAGATGCAACATTCGTTGAAGGATTTCCTTATTTGTGCAAGTCTTTTTGATCGAGGCAGAAAAGTATGCCTAACTTTTGTTCCAAAATGAAGTAGTCCATTGGATACAGAGTTCTTCATGCTTTGGCAATATCTTCATGAGAACATTTCTTGGTTCTGACGCCTTCAGTCCTTCAGTCATACAGAGTGCTTCTGATCAGCTTCCATTCTTCAGATGATAGTTGTTCTTGAGACGATGAATAGTTTATTCAGATGATAGATAAGTCTTCAGTTTGTCTTCACGTCTTCATATGATAGTCATTCTTCAAACAGAGGATATGCTTCAGATGATGATAAGTCTTGAGACGGTCTGAGTCTTTCATGTCTTCAGATAGTTGAATCATTTCTATTCTTTTCGGTTTCTGTATTGCTTCATCATTCTGATTTTTCTTCGTTTTTCTTTTGATTTGTTCTTCTTCAACATATTGCATGTCTTCAGATGGATGCTTCATCCTGTTACCTGAAACACAATGCATAAAAACAATACCTTTCTCAGTAGAACCTGTTCTTATATAATCTAATTTGTTAATCATTAAAACCAAGGATAATAAGTCTTGAATGTAATTTAAATGCTTAAATTAATTCTGAGACTCAACATTCTCCCCCTTTTTAATGATGACAAATTAGATATATCTAACAAAATGTATGAAAGAAGTTAAAGATGAGTTATTCATTGAGCTCCCCCTATCTATATTACTCCCCCTGAGAAAAACATTTTTCTTTACTTATTTCTCCCATTTTGATTATGTTTTCTTCTCAGACTAAAGTGTAGTTATATTGCTGTAGTTATTGCTTTGTCTTTCTGTTATGTTCTTTTCGATTTCTTTTATCTTGAACTTCTTCAGATTATGTCTTTCTTCTTTTAACTTTGTTATTTTGTTAGTTATATATTTCTCCCCCTTTTGTCATTATTTAAAAAGAAACAAATTAAGCAAAGGCACAATCAATTTCAACAAGAGTAAGCAAAGAGATTATTTCTAAGAGTTGTCAACTCCCCCATTTTTATTATTAATTAAGAATCATTATTTCTCCCTTATTATTATTTCTCAGATTCTGGATACCAAGAAAAAGTAACATGTGATTAAATTATATCAACTAAAAATTCATACCAATCAGCAGTTAATAAGAGATTTCGACATACATAGCAGAAATATACACCAAAGACATCATATAAAAAAAATTCTTCATATATATATTTGAAAATACATTTTTTTGAAAAACGTTTCTGAAAGAAAGTAAGGAAAATACATAGATACATGCCACATAATAAAAAACTTAAAAGATCTAGAGAAAAACTTTTCATAAAAGAAATGAGACTTTTAAAGAGACAACAACGTTTTAACTGAAGGACACAAAGTACGTTTTAACAGTTACTCACACACAAGGAAAAATGTGAATTCTTTTAAGACGAAATACACATGAGTTCAACAGATATTCTTACACAATCAAGATGCAGTTTTCATACACAGATTTCTAAGATACAAGATAGAACATGTTACCATCAGATATATTTATTGATTGTTGGGTTGAAGAAGTATATCTGCTGAGACTCAATCTTGTCTTCAAAGACAGTTTTGTCCTTTCCATCTTCTGAAGTTGTCTGTAGCGCATCAACAACATAATCTTAGAATCATGTCCTTTCCATCTTCTGAGATAGCTTGTTGTTGTTCTTGATCTTCTTGCTTTAGACGTTTCTTCTTCATAAGCCAGCAACCATCATTGTCTGATCCCACAATGAATTGAGATATACTTCAATGGCTTAAGTATCAAACACCTTAGCATTCCTGACCCACAATTTCAGTAGTTCAATTGAGAACTTTCTTAACATTCTGACCCACAATTCAGTAAGTCATTTAGAACTTTCTGAATAGGTTCAGAGAATGGGAATGATATCACACTAGCCATCCTTTCAGGCGATGTTGTCTTGATCTACCCTTCAGGCGGTGTTGCCTTCTGATTTCCATCTTCATCTTAGGATTATCTATAAAATCTATTTTCTGAAACATAAACAAACTAAAATACCTTTCAGCAGCATCTGAATTAACTTAATAGAATTTGTTAATCATCACGAAAATATCTTACTGATTATAAACATTAGGTTTCACAGATAACATTCACCCTTTTTTAAATCATATACCAAAAAAAATCGTTTTCAATTATTTTTCTTGATGAAAGGGGCTTCTTATGAATTTGATATTTCTTTCTGAGAACCACTTGATTTACAAATTTCGTTATATACAAAAATAAATTCTTTTCCTATTAAAATTGCAATTGATTAAGACAAGGAATAAATAGTATACACAGCACAGACATAAAACACATATTTAACTTAGGTAATAAATCAAAGAGTATAAGAAACACATATAGGAGAACTACGATATAGCTTATGGACAAACAAAATAAAAGTGAGCTTTATAAGAAGAGTTTTCAAGAAAGAAAAAAAAATGACAAGGCTCATTGAATGAAGCTAGGGACTGTCAACATGAAGGATCTCAGTAGCATTGACATCTCCCTTCTACCTTCAAATTTAGTATCTCCTTCTGAGTTTCCTTTAGTCTCTTTGCTAACAGATTCACGAGGACATGCAGTATTTTCACATTGCAAGTAGCAAACACCTTTAGAATCCTTCCATAAGCACCCAGATGGTCAGAGACTCTTCTTGTACAGACATAATTGGGGTGAAGAGGGAAGGAGGTGCTTGATCAAGGAGACTACTCATATGAAAACCGTTATGAATCAAGATTTTTATAATTAAGGTGTTGTGGAGGAAGAGATTCTTAACATCCAATTCTTCTCTGAATATCATATGATATAGAAGAATCCATGGAAGATTGATCTTCTTCTTCAATAGCAAGTTTGCCACCACAAACCTTTCAATTTCCTCGATGAAAAAGTTATTACTTCCTTTCAGAAGGATACAACAGTTGAGAACAGAAAGGAGAATTCTGGGGATATCCATTAATTCACATAGAGCCAGATCAAAGTTTTGACAGAATGTTTAAATAAAAAAAACTTTTCAATTTCCTAATAATGTTTAACATAATTTTTCAAACCAAAAAGATAATCTGATAAATGATTTTCAGCAAGTAAGCACATTCAGACAACATATATCAGCAAGTCCATTTCTCAGAGACTATATGCAATCTTCAGATTATTCTTATAAATATATATCACATAATTGCATATAGGTTGAGATAGGAAAGATGTTACCAATAAGGGAATTTGAATTGAACGTGCTTTCCTTTTCTCACCATGCCCTTCTGAAAGATGCTTCAGAAGCTTGAATAATGAGCTTAAGAGAATATACTCCTTACTCATTAGATTTTCCACTTTATCTAAGAGTTGCTTCAGCTTGAGGTTTCCATATTCTGAGGATCTACTCCTTAAGCATTTGTTAGATGCTCAACCCGAAGGTGAGCTGTGATACCAACTGTTGGAACCACAGGAAACACTAGAAGGGGGGTTGAATAGTGTTTCAAAACTTTATGTTAATTTTCGAAAACCTTTTCGTAAAAGGCAGCAGATGAACTTTTGCAAGTTATCGTGAAAAACTCAGATGAAAGATAATCAAGATTATCAGAGTTGTGCGGAAGCAATAAGCAATCGTTTTTTCAGAAACTTGCTGACTTTGATAAAACAGTTAGTGTTTTGTTAACACTTCAGAAGGTTTGGAAAAAATATCTTTCGAAATTTTGTCTAAACTATATTCAAAACATAAAACAATTTGTTTAAAAAAATGTTTTGCATTATTATTATTCTACTGATTTTGTTACTTGCTTGAAAACCTGTGTTATTTGTGAACTTGCTGAACCTCTTCAGAAGATTCAGTAATTACTCTTTCAAAAAGATTTGTTTAATAAAAGAAGTTAAACTGCGTGAAGTTCAGATTCACTTTTCAAACCCTTCCTTGGTTAGAAATAAAACAGATAATAACTGAATGTAAAGAGATAAGGGTAGAGAGAAATTTACACAGAAAACTTATCCTGGTTCACCCACTAACTCAGTGAGCTACATCCAGTCCCAGGGCAAACCACCACTGGATTAAAACTATCTGAACACAAATACAAGTATTATTTTAGCCCAGCCTCTTCAGGCTTAACACCGAGTATTCTTTGTTTTCAACTGCCTCTCCAGGCAACTCAATGAGTATTCTTTGCTTATCAACTGCCTCTCCAGGCAACTCAATGAGTATTCTTTTGCAGGGCAGCCTCCCCAGGAGCAATCCAAGTATTCTTTTCTATCAAGCCTCTTCAGGCTCTACACAAGTATTCTTTCATTTTCAACTGCCTCTCCAGGGCAACTCAGTGCAGTATTCTTTTCCATACATGCCTCTCCAGGCTCAACAAGTATTCTTTCTTACAAAGCCTCTCCAGGCTCAACAAGTATTCTTTCTTCCACCAAGCCTCTCCAGGCTCTCAGACACATAAAGTGTTTAAAACTCAATCTAAGTTTAATGTTCGTTAGAACCATAAACTCAGATGCTTTCTTGTATATAGTAATTACAGAGTCTAACTCAGGATGCAGACATTACAATCTAAGTACAAGGATAAGACAGAGATACAAGTGTGTGAATTTTGGTATAATCTCGTCTTCTAAGTGCGGTATAACATCCTCAAGGAATTGGCTAAGTAAAACATTGAATTAAGCTTCAGTCAGTTCACTCTTGGCATAAACTCTGCCTTGGGCTTCAATGCCAAACCTTTCTGGTTGACATCTTTTGGATGTGATACTAAGAAATTGGCTCAAACTTGGTTGTCTTCTTACAACGACAACAAGTCGGCACCTTCAAATTCATACTTGAGGCTATTTATATTCTGATAGAATATAGCCGTTGAAGATGGTTGATAATACCGTTGAGATGTTGATGATGTGGCTCATATAGCTGTTGTCTAATAGCTTCTCAAACGGTTGCTTCTTCTTAAGCAAAATAAGTGTTCAGATGATCTTATTCTGACACTTCTATTGATGAGCTCCTTTGAGAGATTTCCTTGATATTTTTATGCTTCCTCTCTCTCTTAATTTTCTTCTGCTTTCTTCAGCTTTCTTCTGCATTCCTCTATTTTCCTTTAGAGTATGTATGAGGAGGTATCCGTTGGATTTGTCCTTTTGCTTATTTGTATATACTCCTTTACATTTGCTCCTGACACAGTTTCCTCTTTCCTCTTTGAGTGAGGTGTCTTGTCCTGAGGACAATAGCTGTTGTTGTTGTTTCCTATTTGAATAAAGACATATGATATTATAGTCGTTGAATCATATGGTCTCAGATTCTCTTGTGACTTCTTCTATGTTGAAATCTGTTTTATGCAGTCAGAGAATTTCATTTCTTCAGACTGTTAAGCCATTTATAACTTCCTTTAGATGATAGCTTCAAGCTTCTTTTAATTCTTTAAGATTGAAATACTTTCAACAAAGATTTCTTCTTTTGATGAAATGCTTCTTTTTCTCTTCAGATGGTTAGAGTAAAATGCTTCTTCCTTTTAGTAGAAATCTTCTTCCTTTTTACTTCAGCAGAATGCTTCTTCTTTTACTTCAGACGATCCTAGCTTTATTCATCTTTGACTCTTCTAGTTATTCTGATATTTGAATAGATATTGAATTACATAATATTAGTTCACACATCTTTCTCGATATTTTCTTGTCCAGACTTCTGATATGCTTTTGGACAGTAGCATGTGCAGTATGTCTGCGTATACAGTACCCTTTTGATTGCAGATGCAGCAGTCGTTGCAGGATTTCCTTATTTGTGCAAGTCTTATAGATCGAGGCATAAAAGTATGCCTAACTTTTATGCCGAAATGAAGTAGTCCATTGGATACAGTGTTCTTCATGCTTTGGCAATATCTTCATGAGAACATTTCTTGGTTCTGACGTCTTCAGTCCTTCAGTCATACAGAGTGCTTTTGATCAGCTTCCATTCTTCAGATGATAGTTGTTCTTGAGACGATGAATAGTTTATTCAGATGATAGATAAGTTTTCAGTTGGTCTTCACGTCTTCAGATGATAGTCATTCTTCAGACAGAGGATATGCTTCAGATGGTGACAAGTCTTGAGACGGTCTAAGTCTTTCATGTCTTCAGATAGTTGAATCATTTCTATTCTTTTCGGATTCTGTATTGCTTCATCTTCTGATTTTTCTTCGTTCTTCTTCTGATTTGTTCTTCTTCAACATATTGCATGTCTTCAGATGGATGCTTCATCCTGTTACCTGAAACACAATGCATAAAAATAATACCTTTCTCAGCAGAAACCTGTTCTTATATGATCTAATTTGTTAATCATTAAAACCAAGGATAATAAGTCTTGAATGTAATTTAAATGCTTAAATTAATTCTGACATTAGCCAAGTAAAAAAAAAATTCATATCTTTGTAATTGATACTAATACCATTGTAATTGATTACATGTGCAAAATTTTTTCATATCTAAAAATTTTTTAGGAGTTTAATTTAGAGAAATCTAAGATTCCTAACTCTCTTCTAATTTATTTCCAAATACCCATTTTGTTCCTATAATTGAATGATCACTTGGTCTATCAACTAATTTTCATACATTGATTTCTTTCAAATTGATTTAACTCTTCTTGCATAACAATAATCCATTGTTCATTTTTAAGGCTTCATCAATATTTTAACTTCAATTTTAGAAACAAAAACCATATTATTTCATATATCTTTAAGAGAGAGACTAGTTTGTTACCCCTTTTGAAAAATCTTCAATGATGTTGTCAAGAGGATGATCTCTTTAAAGTTCTCTACTCTCTTGGAAATCTATGTTGGTTTGATTTTCTTTAATTGTAGAATCTTTTATGTTTACTTCTTCCTTATCCTTGTGGACTTCTTCATGTATTGTGAGTATCTTCTTTGTTGTTATCTCCATAAGTGACATGTCCACTGTTTTTGGGAGTAATGTCAATAAACTTTGAAGTATCTCCCTCCATGTGCTTGGAGCATCCACTATCAAGATACCATTGTGAGTGTCTTTCCATCAAGCACACCTACAACACAATTCTTAACTTTTGGTACCCATATCATCTTGGGTCGTTGAATGTTAGTTTTGGTGAGGGTGCTTTTTGGAACCCAAATCTTGTGTCCATGTTGAACACCATTCTTTCTTATATTACAAGTAGATGCACCATGTCCCTTTTCTACCACAATAGTTACACTTAATAAATGGGCTAGTAGACATGTTATGTGAGATAAAGAAATTTCTGTAAAGCTTTTGTGCTTTGAAGGATCATATCCTAATCCAGCTTTATCAAATACATCTTTGATTTCCTAATATTATATCTAAGTTATTTTGCCAAGAGTGAATTTTGCAAGAGTATTATTTAACTTATTGATTTCTTCTTTGTATTTGTGGCATGATATACAAGAATGAGTTTCTTTACTCATTTCTAAATTATTAGTAGAACTTTGATTTTCATTTTTAGAATTTATTAACTTAAGTTCATATTTAAGACTATCTAATTCTTCACTCAACTTTGAGATTTCCTTCTCTAATTTAGAAGTTGTTTTCTTATAGGATGATACTAATTTTGCAAGTTTAAATGATTCTTCATGTAAATCATTAAAAACATCTTGAAGTTCATAAAAGGTAATAGAGATGTCATTGTTTGAAGATGTTACCTCTTCTTCGCTATCATAATTTCTGGCCATGAGTCCCAAGTTCACAACTTCATTTTCTGAGTCACTAGAGTCCATGTCATTATCATCCCAAGTGATATATGCTTTCTTTCCTTTCTTTTCTTTGAAGACCTTTCTGTTGGATTTTTCCATTTTCATTTTATAGATTGGACATTCTAGTCTCAAATGGCCAGGTTGATTGCATTCAAAGCACCTTGGAGTTGAGGAGGAATCTTCTCCTTTCATTTTTGTGTTGAACGTAGATCTCTTTCGATTTCTTCTATTTCTTAGGAATTTGTTGAACCTTTTTATCAAGAGATCAAATTCTTCATCATCATCTAATCTTCTTCCTCAATGATGTCTTCGTTGTCATATTCTTCATAGACAAATGATGATGCTTTAAGTGCAATGCTTTTCTTATTTTTGTCATTTTCTTCATTTTGATTGAGTCTCAATAGTTCCAACTCGTGTTCTTGAAGTTTCCCAAACAGTGAAACAAGAGACAATGTTGTAAGATCTTTTGATTATGCAATCGCAGTCACCTTTGGTTGCCATTGCCTACTCAAACATCTTAACACTTTGTTAATAAGATCTTCATTTGGAAATTTTTTTCCTAAAGATGCAAGATGATTAATTATATGTGTAAATCTCTTTTGCATGTCTTGTATGCTTTCACTTTGATTCATCCTAAATAATTCATATTCATGAGTAAGGGTGTTTATTCTAGATCTTTTAACATCACTTGTACCCTCATGTGTTACTTCTAATGTATCCCACATTTCTTTTGCACTTTTGCAATTTGAAACTCTAAAGTATTCATCTATGCCTAATGCAGATGTAATTATGTTTTCGGCTTTTAAATTGTATTGGACTTTTCTTTGGTCATCTTTACTCCATTGATCTCTAGGTGTTATTTTAACTTTGTTCCCTACTTGTATTGAAGGAATAAAAGGACCAATTTCTACAGCATCCCAAATATTTAGATCTATTGACTCTATGAAGATTTGCATTCGAGATTTCCAATAGTGAAAACCTTCTCCATTAAATACAGGGGGTCTATTGAATGAATTTCCTTCAGCGAAAAGGGAGTTGGATGAGGCCATATTTAATCTTGAGGCTTCTAATCCTTATACAAGATGCAAGCTCTGATACCACTTGTTAGACAAGCGGCCTCAAGTAACTTAAGAGGGGGGTGATGTTAGATACCACTTATCTAAAATCACTTGTAGTCTTTGATCTTTGCATCAAACTTGCTCCTTGATCTTGTATTGACTTTGTTGTCTAATTCTTTCTTTTGCCAATTCCTTTTGTCAATCTTGTAATCTCATTTTCTTTCTATTGGCCTCATCAAAACCTGCATATAATATATCTACAAGTATATGCATCTACAATATGGGAGTAGTAGAGGTTTACAAGCAAGCAATCCATCATCATTCAAAAGGTCCAAAGCATACTTCCTCTGATGTAGGAGAATTCTTTCACTTAATTGTGCAATCTCCAGGACAAGAAAGAATTTGACGTTCCCAAGGTCTTTGATATTGAACTTGTGGTGAAGAATTTGCTTGATAGAGGTTATTTCTTCAAAACAATCCCCTACACTATATCATCAACATAAACAAGAATAGTTGTGAAATGATCAGGATCTCTTTTAGTAAAGAGAAAGTAGTCATCCTTAGATTGAACATAGCCCAAGCATAAGAGATATTTTGTTAATTTTGCATTCAATGCCTACTATCATGTTTTAAGCCATAGAAAGACTTTTGAAGCTTGCAAACAAGTGAAGGATCAACCAATTCAAGTCCCTGAGGTGGTGTCATATATTGTTAGAATTCCAAATTCTGTTTAGGGAATCCGAAAAGGCAATAATTCTGTTATTCTACTTTAGTTAGAATTTTCTACCATAGTTAGTAATATCCTACCTTAGTTAGTTTAGGAATGCTTCTATAAATAATTGTTGTATTCTCTTCTTTTAGGATCTTTTCAAAATGATAATATTTGGTTCATTTCCAAATTCCCCCTTTCTCTAGTTTTCTTTCCCAATTTTCTGAACCATTTTTGATTTCTAAGATGGTATCAAAGCTCCATCCATGGAGCTCACCACCTTCCTCTTGCCACAAAACTCTGTTTCCAATAATCTTTGATCCATCTAGCTTCCTCCTCACACACTCCATAATCTCTCATCGATGGAGGTTAGCAAAGATGGAAAAACAATCAGCATCATTTCTTCCTCCTAGAGATCCAATCGCTGCCGCAAAGAAGAACACCAACCTCTCCAACAAGTTGTAGTGGAAAGTTGTGTCAGATCCCTTCACTTTTGGCTTCCAACCCGTGCAGGCATCTAAACCATCTCTTCCAAAAACCACCACCATGGAAGGAGGCGGAGGAACGTTGTTGGAGGATTACCAAAGCGCGAGCAAACTTTTGCTTAGGACACACGACGACCTCGAACGCATTGAACGCATTGATTATTCCTCCTCCTCCTCCTCCGATCTCTCATTTTCCATCAACAAAAACATCACTCAGATCCAATCCCTCTGCGTCGAAATTGAAGTTGGTTGAACGTCTCTTACAAGGGGGGTTGAATAGAGACTTGAAAATATTGTACCTGAAAATACACACTTAAATTCAAGCTGAGACATGATCTCAAGTTTGACACTTGGAGTCTCAAATAGGTTAGATGAGATGTTGTCTCAACAATAATTTTGTAATCAAGTAAAGATGATTCGTTAATTAATGAAACTTGATTATCTCTTAATAGATTTGATTTACTTTAGCAAACAGATTTGAGATGTAAGATTAATTAGCTTAGCAAATGTTAATACCTTAAAAGAGAATGAGTGAGACTACTGATTGATCTCAAGTTGAGATGGGATCTGAGATGAGATAGACTTGAGATGTAAGATGAGATGCAGAGAAAGATCTTAGTTGTGCGGAGATTTCATCAAATGTAATTTGTTTCAAACAGATAAGTCTCGGGTATTAGAGATGTACTACGTAAATAAAGAGATAAGGGAGAAGAGATGCACACATAGATTTATACTGGTTCACCCACAACCTTGGGCTACGTCCAGTCCTAACAACTCGTGAGATTTCCACTATTGACAATCACAGCCAATTACAAGTATTCTTACAGCCTCTTCAGGACGTCCTTCACACCAAGCATAGGCCCTCCCACCTTGCCTGAGTCTCAAGTATTCTTTGTTCTCAACTGCCTCTTCGGGCAACTCATGCAGTATTTTTTGCTCTCAACTGCCTCTCCA
Source organism: Sesbania bispinosa (assembly GCA_026901365.1). Taxonomy (NCBI): domain Eukaryota; kingdom Viridiplantae; phylum Streptophyta; class Magnoliopsida; order Fabales; family Fabaceae; genus Sesbania; species Sesbania bispinosa. Next base: position 77,151 of record QLOH01000276.1, on the reverse strand, counting down.
GGCAATGCATGCAGTATTCTTTGTCTTCGACTGCCTTTCCAGGCAACTCAGTGAGTATTCTTGTTACAGTGCCTCTCCAGGCTGTACAATCGCTCACACTAAGCTCAGGCACCTCCTGACTTAGTTGAGACTTGGTGATATGAGATGAGATGGGATTGATCTAGCTTTGACTACATACAAAGTATGGATAAACCGTGAGCTCAACTAGATGGTAGCTCTCTAAATCACTCAAAGAGTGTATATGAAACATTACAAAACAAGAGCTAAACCTACTACATGATATTAGCTAAGATAGCATAGGTAGGTAGGTTGAGATTCACTTGAGACTTGGATTTTTCTGGTCGTGCAGTGATAAGTGAAAATTATATGATAAATTAGAGCACTTTTTAGTTCACTTATCAAGGATAAAATGGTATTTTGGCCCCAGTTTAATCCCTTTTTATTTAATATTTGATAAATTATATTTATTAATCTTGGATTTGAATTTGATGCTATTTTGATAGAAATATTGCTGATTTTTGAAGAATATTGTAAGGATTTGATATGAAGGAAAGATGACATTAAATAAGGGGGATATCTGCAAGATTTGAAGATTATTTGAAGGAATTTAATGAAGATTTGAAGATTATTTGAGAGCAATTAATGAAGATATCACTGCCAATTAAACAAGGATTCTGCAGACAACCATCCCAATTAAATCCAAGATGCTCAATAAATACAAGATTTCATCAAGAAAAGGGGAAACAAGGAAAGACAAATCAACCAAAACCAGTCTCGGGGAGAGATCAAATTAAAAAGAGAAAGTTGGAGCCGCAGGACGCATCCCGCGCTTCAACCTGCGCTACAGCGCAGGGTGAAGCGCAGCTCTCTGGAACCTGCGCTGCAGCGCAGCTTGAAGCGCAGGTCACGCAGATTTATTCCCTGTTGCCGTTTTTAGATAGATTTCTCCCCAATTTCCTTTGTCTTTCCTTAGCCTATAAATAGGAACCTCTTGCAACCAGATCAGGTGTGCACAATTATTGTAATTCAGTCATATTTCAGTGATAATGCACCAGAGCTAATTTTAGAGTAGGAGAGGAGGAGCGCTTCACAAGGATTGAAGATGGTGACAACATCTTCAGTGGTTTGTATGGCTACCTTGTGTAGTTAACTCTCCATTAGGATTGGATGTAATTGATTCTATCCCCAAGTGTATGTAAACTCTATATTATTATTTCCTGGGCTCTCTGTCTATAATATTGGTAATCTTATTCTGTGCTTAATTCCTCACTTCCGCGCTTGCGCCGGAGTTATAGGCTAGTTTCGACTAGGATTGAGGATGGGGGAGCAGATTCTGAAGAAATCCATTGATAGCCGGATGGGTGTAGGATCTAGAATTGAGCAAAAACCACTGATTAGAATTGAAAAACAAGCAATAAAAGGCGCAAAATAGGTGCAGGGCAGCAGCTATTTTGGGCGAGAAAATGAAAGAAAATGAGAGAAAATGAAAGAAAAAGTGGAGAGGAAGAAATGGTAAGGATGCCACTGAAGCAGGAATCCACCCACAACAGATAAGTCCAATCGCCAGACGCCACTAATTCGGGGGAATTAGATAAGTCTCAAAGTATGGTTTGAGCATCAACCACCAAGCCTCACTTAACTCATCAATGGAGGAGAAATTTGGGCATAATGCCTTTACTTAAAATTCAATTGTGTTATTACAAGAGGAGAGGACTCCTATTTATAGGAAAAGAGGGGGAGAGGGGCGGATTTTTAGGGGCATCAAAAAGAAAGAAAATAAAAGGTGAGTGAAAACACTCCTAAGTGGGTTTTGAACCCATGACCCCCAAGGTTTATGGCTAAGCTAAGTCTTAAGCCAATAAACCTCTCAAAATGGCGCCCACTCATGTAGGAAAATACAAGATGAGTCAAATTTCTATCCTATGTGGGAATAGAACCCATGACCTCCTAAGCCTTATAGCAAGGCAACCTACTAACCAATAAACCCACTAAAAATAGCACCCAAGTAGGAGGAATTAAAAGAAAATATAAGAGAGTCCTAATTAAGGGTCGTCCATAGGACAAAGGTCCTATCCATGGTCAAGGTGTCCTTCTGTAGGGTAGTGACCTTTATTTTGTAGGGTAGTGACCCTTTATTTGTAGGACACTAATTTCTCCAACTGGTCCTTGCTTGAAGCTCAGGCTTGAAGTTGGTGCATATCCTCCAATGTAGGTCTTGCAGGTCCAAGCTTCTAGCAGTGTGCCATCACCCATTCTCTGAGTGAATAAGAGGACTCGGTAGCCAGTGAACCGAAACATAGGCGTTGCTAGTGATTGATGGGTAGTGTGAGTACTCTAATGAAGGGCGTCTACAGGATAGGCATGGTTATTAAATTACCAATAGCAAAGGATTAGTTGATTGTCAATCCAGGAACCGAAACGTGGATGTATTCTAATGAGTGATGGGTAGTGACAGTACTCTAGCGAAGGTGCGTCCAGAGTAGTAGGCCTCGTTTATCAATTAGTTCTTTTACAAACGGAATAAAAGAAATCAAAATAAGCCGAGGGTAAGTCTGTCGCCTGGGAGAGCCCACATGGATTACCTTTGAGTGTGTGAGGCCGCTGGTAACTCGGGGTCTTAGCAATATAATTTGTCTACAGTATTATAGAGTAAACCTAAAATATTAGATAGTTTTTACATGCACGAAGGGTGTGATGATATGAAGTTCAATCCTAATCCAAGTAAAGTGTCTCTAACTCTTCCTTTCTATTTTTATTACTTACTAATTTGCAATTTATAATTTCCACGCATAATATCCTCACAAATCTGCTATTTGTCTCTTGATAATTAGATTACGAGTTTACATGAATTGACCGTTCCATGTGGATATGATACTTTTCTTACTATTATACTACTGGATTTTTGGTTCACTTGCAAGAAACCCATCAAGTATTTTTGGCGTTGTTGCCGGGGGAACGACTTCCAATTCGTGTAGACCTTGGCGGTCTAATTATCAAGTCATATCTATCTTAGGATTTCATTTATTTATTCTTATTATTTTAGGAAAATTTTATTATTTAGGAAATTTATAGTTTTTCTATTATTATTAAAATTCTCTTCCACACTTACCCTTTTCAAGTTTTCTTGTTTATTCTTTTGAGAGGCCAGGTGTCCCCAAATCAACTACAATTTGATCCAGAAATAGAAAAGACATCAAGGAAGAACAGGAGCAGAAACAAGAAAAGGAGACAAGGGAGAAGTCGAGAAGAAAACAAAAATATTTTACTCTATTAGGAACTTTATTTTTAATTATTTTATTTTATTTTTATTTAGAAAAAAAATTATTATAAATTTTTTTATCCAAAAAAATTATTTTAAAAAAAAAGATAATAATTTTTGTTCCACTCTCCTAAGCTAACATTTGTTTGAGATCCTTGAGAGGACATGTAACAGAAAAAGGGGGCGAGGATAAACTTAAGGAGACAATCTCAACACTCTCTATTCAACTACCCCAAGAGAAGTAAATGCTGAATGGCTTCTGAATGGCAAAATCCACCAAGAAGAACGCTTGGAGATTATGTTAGACAACAAGAACCAGAGTATTTCTCCCATACACCGATTCAAGGTAACTTCTCTAATTACAATAATTATTCTAATAATTTTTCACGGGATTGGGTAAGTTACCAGAATCAGAATTTTGGATGGCACCAAGATGATGTTTCACTCCGCATGAAACCTTCTTCTCAACAGCAGCAAAGTTACTCTTCATATCAACAAAGATACTCAAAATATGATGAGTTTTTGGAAGAATCCAATCAAAGCAATATACAATTTCAGAAAGAGAGCGAAGAGCGAAGATGAAACACTGACGCTTTGTTAAAGCAGATGGAAGAACAAAGGGAGTTAAGACTTTGTAAGCGTATCGAAGAAATTCATCAAGGCAATATACAATTTCAAAAGGAGAGAGAAGAAGCAAGAAGAAAAAATGATGCTTTGATAGCGCAGCTAGCAGAACAAAGGGAGTTAAGACTTTGTAAGAGTATCGAAGAGATTCATCAAGGCAATCTACAATTTCAAAAGGACAGAGAAGAAGCAAGAAGAAATATTGACACCTTGTTGAAGCAATTACAAGAAACAAGAGTCAAACAACAGTAAGAACCAATCTCATCAAATGCATTAACCAACCCCGAAGAGCAATGCGATGACATTGTTCAGCTGATAGGGGAGGAAATCAATGACAATCTGGCTGATGAAGAAGAGAAAGTTGAAGAAGAGGAACTAGAAGAAGAAGAAGAAGAAGAAGAAGAAGAAGAAGAAGAAGAGGAAACTGAAGAAACACAAGAAAGAAAACCAGAGGAAGTTGATGAAGAAAAGGAAGAAGAAGAAGGTGCAGAAGAAGAAGAAGAAGAAGAAAAAGGAGGGGAGGAAACAAAAAATATGGTGCTTAAAGAAGAGATTGATTGTGAAAGGGAGAAAGAGAACAACACATATGAGGGTGTACATGAACAAGATCAAGAAAATGAAGAAAAGATTGAACAGGGAGATGGTGAGACAAAGCCCGAGGAAGGAAGGAAGTGGTATCAAGATCAAAGATCTTGCCTTATCAAACTAGTCCTCTAAAGAAAGATCAAGACAGGCATGGTACAAAACCTTCCAAACCTCACAAAAGAAAGGCCTGTGAATACACTGACCTGAAGAGCAAAGAAAGGAAGAATTGAGCCAAGATGGTCAGATTCTGAGCCTAGAGCTATATTGAAGAAGTGGTCAGGTGTGTTTCATATCAAAGACCCATGTGAAGCAAAGAAATTAAGAGCAATCATTTATGAATCATTCAAGCTTCAGGAGAAGAAGACCCATGCGTGGTCTAATTCCAGAAAGAAGCCAAAATGGTTAAAGTTTTTTCACACTACAAATTGCTCCAAGGCAAGATTATGGGGAGGTTTATGGGCCAAAGAAAGGAAGGGTGCAGCACAGAAGCTCACCAAAATATTTCAGTTTCAGCCACCTTGAGAGAACAGGCGTCGAGCTAGAAGACGTTAAACAAGCGCTTCCTGGGAGGCAACCCATATATTTTTAAGTTTTTAATTGTTTTCAGTTTTATTTTGTTTTTGTTAGGATTTTTCGTTTTTTAGGATTTAGGAAATTTTCAAAATTGATTGGAATAAGTTTGTGGAAAATAAAATTTTTAAATAATAGGAAGCAGCAGAAAACGTGACTGAAAATTTCAAAATTACATTTGTTTCTGCGCTTCACCTACGCTGTAGCGCAGGTAAAGCGCAGGAATGCAATTTTAGTCACTGTCTTCTGCGCTTCACTTGCGCTGTGGCGTAGGTGAAGTGCAACAGTACAAAATTTTAAAAAATCTCTTGTTTTCTCATGTACTGTTTCTCTACTTTCTAAGCTATTCTTTTCACTCTTTCCACTCACAAACTTCCATCAATTTTGAAACTTTCAGTTATGTTTTCTTTAATTTTTATCAATTGAAATCTTCATTCACTCCATGATTTGAACTTTAGGATAGCAACCTTAGGAATGTGTATACTGTTGATAATTGCTATCTTAAATGTGATTTTGGCTGTGTGGAACATGAAGAACAATTTGCTGAATTGAAATGCTCTTTGTTTTGTGAGTTATTAAATTTGAAAGTGTTATGCTCTGTTTCTTTCAAAAAAAATTTTAAACTTTCACTTTCCATGGATTGATTGAACGCTTGCAAAACAAATGAGTATGTTCTGTTTTTAGGAAGGTATTACCAAGTGCAGTGAAATTTTTTTGTGAAGAAAGTAATTATTTATGTATGTAAATTGGTAGGCTTCCATGTTCTTCATGAATTGCACAGACTGCTGCAAAGTATAAAGACCAGTTGACCTCACACCAATCAGGAGTACTAGACCCATACCCAAGCATGTTGCTTGAAGAGTTTCAGATATTCTTGCAGTGGCCTGGGGACAGGCCTATTCATCCAGGGGGAGGTGGAGCAGCAGTAGGATAAGGACTTACAGGATACAGAGGATGAAGATTGATACTGGTGTTTTCTTTCTTTTAATTTTTCTTTTATTTTATTTTATAGAATATTTTTTAGTTAATTAGGATTTTTGGAATTTTTAAAATATTTTAGAACTTTAGGAAATTAGGATTTAAGGCAACTTTTTCAAAAATCTCTGTAATTAAGTAGTTTAACTAACCAAACTAGGAAAGATGATAGGGTTTTGTGATTAATTCCATAATCAGTTAGAATTAGGATACTTCTCAGGGGAACCTATCAGGATAGTTAATTAAAACCATTAAGTGCTTTATCAAGGAAATTTTAGCCAATAACCGGTGAGCTGAGAGCCCAAACACTGAAATTGAGAGCTTTTCACCGCTGCTTGTCAACTGTTATTGCTTGAGTTTCTGAATTTTGTCTTGCTAGTAGAAGGAATGGAAGTGACAAAGGCATATTTTGTGATTATAATATTTTACTCAGTGCCAAATAGCCAACCTTGATTACATTATTCCAATTTTTTGATTGCCCATTTGAGCCTTAATATTTCCTTTGATGCACCCCAACCATGATTAATGATCATACCATGTCCCTTCACACTTGGGATAGAGAGCAAGGTGCAACACAACAAAATGGGACAAGAGGTTGGTGAATTGAAAGGTCAAAGAGATTCAAAGAACAGGCACAAGAAATCAAAAAGAAGAGTACTCTCTCATAAATAAATTCTCTATGTTATTGTTTATGATAAAAAAAAATTCTGCACAAAAGTGTGGAAATTGAATAAGTTGGGGGGAGTATTTCTTCAAATAAAGGGGCCAAGCTAAAAAAGGATGACAATTCAAGAATGACCAGGTGAATGGAGAGAAGTCCCAAGCACAATCACAACATGCTCTCTATTCAAAGTGTTCTTTGCATATCCAGAAAAACCATGATTTCTTGATAGCCCAACCTCATTACAACCAAAGGAAAGACCTTTTGATCCATATTAACTACTTGCAGGTTCAGATGTTGGAAACGACTATCAATTCTAGTTGTTCAACGGTGGTGAAAAAGATTGAGGGAAACACTTACCCGTGAGAATGAGAGATTTCCTTGGTTTATCACTTACTGCTTTAATTTCTATTTTTGAGAAGTTTGACTGATGTTTGTGTTCTATTCTGAGTGAGGATTGGTAACATCCCTTAATCTTGAATTTTTCTTATGTTTGGAAAGCGACTGCTGCTTAACAAGGAGTTGATGAAAAGTTCCTTGAATTTGTTTTTGAATTACACAGGGAATAGAATTGATTTCATGATTGCAAAGAGATCTCTTGCTTGAGGACAAGCGAGAAGTTAAGTTGTGGGGTATTTTGATAAGTGAAAATTATATGATATATTAGAGCACTTTTTAGTTCACTTATCAAGGATAAAATGATATTTTTGCCCCAGTTTAATCCATTTTATTTAATATTTGATAAATTATATTTATTAATCTTGGATTTGAATTTGATGCTATTTTGATAGAAATATTGCTGATTTTTGCAGAATATTGCAAGGATTTGATATGAAGGAAAGATGGCATTAAATAAGGGGGATATCTGCAAGATTTGAAGATTATTTGAAGGCATTTAATGAAGATTTGAAGATTATTTGAGAGAAATTAATGAAGATATCACTGCCAATTAAACAAGGATTCTGTAGACAACCTTCCCAATTAAATCCAAGATGCTCAATAAATACAAGATTTCATCAAGAAAAGGGGAAACAAGGAAAGACAAATCAGCCAAAACCAGTCTCGGGGAGAGATCAAATTAAAAAGAGAAAGTTGGAGCCGCAGGACGCATCCTGCGCTTCAACCTGCGCTACAGCACAGGGTGAAGTGCAACTCTCTGGAACCTGCGCTGCAGCGCAACTTGAAGCGCAGGTCACGCAGATTTGTTCCCTGTTGCCTATTTTAGATAGATTTCTCCCCAATTTCCTTTGTCTTTCCTTAGCCTATAAATAGGAACCTCTTGCACCAGATCAGGTGTGCACAATTATTGTAATTCAGTCATATTTCAGTGATAATGCACCAGAGCTAATTTTAGAGTAGGAGAGGATGAGCGCTTCACAAGGATTGAAGATGGTGATAGCATCTTCGGTGGTTTGTATGGCTACCTTGTGTAATTAACTCTCCATTAGGATTGGATGTAATTGATTCTATCCCCAATTGTATGTAAACTCTATATTATTATTTCCTGAGCTCTCTGTCTATAATATTGGTAATCTTATTCTGTGCTTAATTCCTAACTTCCGCACTTGCGCCGGAGTTATAGGCTAGTTTCGACTAGGATTGAGGCTGGGGGAGCGGATTCTGAAGAAACCCATTCTCTGAGTGAACAAGAGGACTCGGTAGCCAGTGAACCGAAACATGGGCGTTGCTAGTGATTGATGGGTAGTGTAAGTACTCTAATGAAGGGAGTCTACAAGATAGGCATGGTTATTAAATTACCGATAACAAAGGATTAGTTGATTGTCAATCCAGGAAGCGAAACGTGGATGTATTCTAATGAGTGATGGGTAGTGACAGTACTCTAGCGAAGGTGCATTCAAAGTAGTAGGCCTCGTTTATCAATTAGTTCTTTTACAAACGGAATAAAAGAAAGCAAAATAAGCCAAGGGTAAGTCTGTCGCCTGGGAGAGCCCGCATGGATTACCTTTGAGTGTGTGAGGCCGCTGGTAACTAGGGGTCTTAGCAATATAGTTTGTCTACAGTATTATAGGGTAAACCTAAAATAATAGATAGTTTTTACATGCACGAAGGGTGTGATGAGATGAAGTTCAATCCTAATCCAAGTAAAGTGTCTCTAACTCTTCCTTTCTATTTTTATTACTTATTAATTTGCAATTTATAATTTCCACGCATAATATCCTCACAAATCTGCTATTTGTCTCTTGATAATTAGATCACGAGTTTACGTGAATTGACCGTTCCCTATGGATACGATACTTTTCTTACTATTATACTACTGGATTTTTGGTTCGCTTGCCACAAACCCATCATGCAGCAGCATCTCTGCTGAGTCTCGCCTGTGTCTCTCACACGTCTCACCATAATGAGACTTCCTTCTATAGTCTTCAGAAAGCTAGCCGTTATACTAGCCCTTGGAAGAGAGAGAGAGAGCTTTTTCACTTTTCTGACATGAGATCAGTGCTTTTCTGGTGCAGTCTCTGTTGTGACAGTGTACTTGCGTTGACTTGCTTTTGTTGCTGAGACTCTGTCTGAGCTGAGTCTGATGTCTGCATCTGATCTCTGCGTCTCAAGTCTGAGTCTTATGTTTGCATCTGATCTCTGCGTCTCAAGTATGAGTCTCATGTTTGCTTCTGATCTCTGCGTCTCAAGTCTGAGTCTCATGTTTGCATCTGATCTCTGCGTCTCAAGTCTGAGTCTCATGTTTGCATCTGATCTCTGCGTCTCAAGTCTGATTCTGCATCTCAAGTTGAGTCCGCATCTCAAGTCTGACTTTGGATCTCATCTTTGCTCAGCTTTATATTTCAAAGTGCTTCTTTGTCATGCTTGGACTGAGTATGATCTTACAACGAATTTGAGCCTGTCTCAATTTGACTTTACAGTTTGAGCTTGTCTCAAGTTGACTTTGAATCTCTTCTTTGTTTAGCATCTTCTATTCTGATCTTATCTCTTGATTCTGAAGCTAAGTTAGAGTCTCATCTCTTGGCAGATCTTGCATGTGACTTTTGATCCTTTCTTTTAAGTTTGTACATGAGTCTCTTCTTTGAGCATTTGTCTCAAGCTAAGTCTTAGACTGAGTCTGCATCTGAACAGGAGATAGCATCTGTGCTTGAGTCTGCATCTGATCTTAAGCCAGTGTCTCAAGATGGCTTTTCAGATTGAAAGTCTCTTTAGCATCTCAGCTTATCTTAACATAAGAGAAAATTATCCTGCAATATGAGAAGCTAAATTCTGCAAACACTTGAGCACACAGTTAGTAGAAACAAGACATCTCAGATATTTATCTTTTATATTTCCGCTTATCTTGAGTCTCAAATATTGGTCTTCTTGATGCAACTTAGTTCACTGTTTGAGCTCATCTTGACTTGACTTGATGATTGGCATTTCTAGTAGAGACCCTTTCTGATTGTAGTTAAGACTGCATTCTGATGTGCATCTCTCTCAACTTAGGCTATCTTCATATTCAACCATTCTAAGCTTCTGAAGACTTTCTGATAAGAAATATGTCATAAGGCCTTCTTCTGAAATTACCTTCAGCATATAGAACATTTAAGCTTTGCCCATGCTCCATAAACAATTCTGAAGTCTGATGTTTCTTATCATTAGGATTCTGATCTTTCTGAATCTCAGGAAAGACTTGCATTGATTGCTCAATCTCAGGCTGATCTTTATCTTCAACTTAAGTCCGAGGATTACTACAAGTCTCATTCTGCAGCTGCCTCTCAATCTCAGTCTGAGCTTGGTTGTGGTTCTTCTGATTTTTCTAAGTTCTTTACTAAGCATAATGTCGCAATCGGGGTCGCGACGTGGGGGGAGGCGAGCCGAATAAGGAAAAATAAATATTTAAAGGTTCAATGGAGTCGCCACCAAAATTTATTTTAAAGGGAAAATTTTAGGAAAAACCCTTTTAAAAAGAAAATGGTCTTTGGAACCAAATTTGAGTTCGGGAGTCGATTATGCATAGGGAAGGTATTAGCACCATACGACATCCGTCCTAAAACGGTTACCTTTAATTAATTGTGCAAATTTGGTTAACTTTGAAAATATTTATTTTACCCCATTAAAATTGAAAAAGAATATAAACTATTTTTATAATTTTGGTTTTTTACCTTCTTTATATTTTTTGAGTAAATTGATGAATTTACTTAAGAAAATGATTGATTTTTATTATTGAAAAAGAGAATGACATTTAAAAATACTCCTTTTTATATTTTTAATTTCTTGATTTTTTTTGTATTTTCATGAAGATTAAGAAAACTTATTTCAGAAAATGACTATTTTTATTAAAGGGAAAAATATTTTGAAATTTTATTTTGGCTTGACGGGGTTGGTTCCCGCTCCTACGTATTCCCAGCTGCAATGGAGAAATCAAAGCCACATAATTCTGAAGTTCATTGATTAATTGATTTTTTTGAAGATTGATTTTTGTTGGAAAACAGATTGAAAAATATTTTGATTTGCTTTTTTAATTTTTTGGAAGAGATTAATGAAAGATTCATTTTTTTATTTGAAAAGAGAATTGGAAACGTATTTTGTTTTATTTTTATTTTTGACTTTAACTGAAACAAAATTATTTAAAAGAAATTCACACTCTATTTTTTTGAAAGAGATTTTTTAAAATATTTTTTTATATTTGTTATTTTGATTTTAAACATTGTAAAGAAATTCAAATTTAACTAGATAGAATAAAAGAATGAGCCTCAGTTCACATCATTGGTCACACTTTCATTAATTAATTTTTCTTTTTTTAAAATACTCTTTATTATTATTATTATTTTTATCAGATTATTATTATTTTTTTAAAACAGATTTTTGTTTTTTAAAACTGATGGGCCGCATGGTATGCTGGCCCATCTCTTAGAAAATAGAATTAGGGTTGTATGAAAGAAAGCATCAAGCATATAGAGAAAGAAGAAAAGAGATGGCTGAGGGTTAGAGAGAGAAGGATGCTGAGAGAGAGGGAGAGACCGAGAGAGAGGGACACCGGTGATGGAGACACGGTCCCCGTGGACGGAGGAGAAGCGCAGCGGCGACTGGAGGAAGGAACTACGACGCTCTGCTGCTGGACGGAGGAGAGGCGCGGTGGCGGCGTCCGGATCTGCAGCAACAGGATGACGGTGAGGTGGTCGCAAGGAGGGAAAAGGCCGCAGCGGCGAAACCGCAGCTGAGCAGAGGGACGATGCTGCAGACGGCGGTACGGATTTGCAGAGGTGGGGAGATGGCACAGGGAGAGGAAACGGAGACTGCAGCCACGATGGTGGCTCAGTGGCCGGCGGCCATGCGCGGCGTCGCGGCCAGCAAAAGAGAGGTACAGGTACGGTGATTCCCTTTTCTTTTCATTTTACTAGTTCTTCTACTGTCAATGAGTCCCTTTGTTTATTGATTTTATTTTTTGCTCTCTTTCTCACAGGGAGACCATGGCTACTGGAAAGAGGAACAACTCTAGTGGTCAGTCGGAGGGGAAAGGTGGTGCATGGTGGCAGCATCCACTTTGGAGAGACTCTATCTGTTACACATTTTTTTATTTTTCTGTTTTTCACTTTTTTTTTTATTTTGTTTTGCTTACTGTGAGATGGACTATAAATGGGACTGTTGATTTGGACTCTCTATTTTTGGATTGGAATTCTGATCAATTTTTTTTACACTGCACACACAGGACACTTCTGATCAAGTAAAAGAAACACATAGGTATTGAATCATAATTTAAAGAAAAGATAAAAATGATACCAAATCTGATTATGCCTCAATGCTTTATGTGTATTTTCTCCTCTTCAAACTATTTTAAATCTATTGCTGTTGCAAACTCTTTCCCTGTTTTTTCTTAGAATTTTATCCTCACCGCTTACTCTCAAATCCAAATGAGAATAAAGATGATTCTCACGTGGAATAATCCTGTGTGGAGCTTTTTTTTTTTAGAAATTTTTTCTTCTGAGATTTATGTGCCCTTGATCATGCAAAATTTCTCCGTTTAAATAACCCTTTGGTTAATTATTTAGAGAACAGCAATCTCCCTACCACCTTAATTATCTAACCACTCCTCCTGTCATTTTTCTATAATTTCCCGACATAACTTTTTCAGATTTGGATCAACCCTTTCACCCATTTCCTTCCCTTGGTCCATTGTGTTTGAAAACGTTGGGAGATAATTGGGTTAGTACACCGGGGCAACACAACTCAAAAACACTTATTTTCTATTTTTTAGAAAAAAAAATTCTTAACTAATCGATCAATTAATTAATTATTAAATAATTAATTAATCAAGCCATTAATTAATTTTTATCTGCTTTTTCTTATTTTTATTATTTTTTGAATTTTATTAATGTAAAAGGGAAGTTAAAATATGTAGCCCGGACAAAATTAGGTGTTCACACATAAGAATCATGTCTTTCTAAGATCTCACATACAAAACATCAGTAACTTCAAGAACAGAAAACATTAAGTTTGATCAAAAGGTTTGTTGTCATTAAAACCAAATCTCAGAGGGCTTTGCGCTAATAGAAATGAACGGCCTCTAGCGCACTATTCCTGCTAATTCTCAACGAGATCTCTGGAAAAGAAAAGTGGAACAAATAGCTGAAGAGACTGAGTCGTTGAAAGAAAGTTTTCATAAGTATACCTCAAGGAATCAAAAATGGATTATGGAGGCTATAGAGAGAGAGGGAGAGAGTGCACGTGTCTTGGTTTCTTTCTCTGACTATTCTTCCTCCTTCATTTCTCGCATTTTTCGCTTCAGTTTTTCCAAGAAAATCATGGTGAAGGGTCCAGGTCTCTACTCCGATATTGGCAAGAAAGCTCGAGATCTTCTTACAACCATTACTGTGGATGAACCTGCACCTGGACTCAAGTCAATTTTTAGCTATATTTTTCCAGATCAGAAATCAGGCAAGGTGGAATTCCAATACCAGCATGAGTATGCTGGAATCAGCACTAGCATTGGACTAACAGAAAGTTCCATTGTTAACTTCTCTGGTGTCATTGGAAATAATATGATTGTTGTTAGGATCGGAAAATTATCGCAACGTTCGCCGGAACAGAGACAGTCACAGAGAACGTATGCGCAGAAACTGTTCGTTAAAATGCCTCAAAGAGATGTAGTTATTTTCTTGTTCTTTCTTCATTATTCTTTTGTTAGTTTCGATTCCTTTTCTTGGTTTCAAGTTGATATTGGTTGATACCAATTATCAACTTGCGGGAGGGTGTTAGAATTCTAAATTTTGTTTAGGGAATCAGAAAAGGGAATAATTCTATTATTCTACTTTAGTTAGAATTTTCTACCATAGTTAGTAATATCCTACCTTAGTTAGTTTAGGAATGCTTCTATAAATAATTGTTGTATTCTCTTCTTTTAGGATCTTCTCAAAATGATAATATTTGGTTCATTTCCAAATTCCCCTTTCTCTAGTTTTCATTCCCAATTTTTTGAACCCTCTTTGATTTTTAAGATATATATATATATATATATATATATATATATATATATATATATAAACCTCTTTCTTGAGATCACCATGTAGAAAAGTTGTGTTCACATCTAATTACTGAATATACCATTTTGTGAGCAGCTGCTGGACTTAATGCTAGTCATTTTAATAACAGGGTTAGAAGTCTCCATATAGTCAATTTCAGCTGTTTGAATATACACTTTGGCTACTAACCTAGCCTTGTACCTCTCAATAAATCCATCGGCATGGTGTTTAATTTTAAACACGTACTCACTTACAACAACTTTCTTTCTAGGAGGAAGAGAAGTTAATTCCAAGGTTTTATTTTTGGCTAAGGCTTGGAGTTCAGTTTGAATGGAATCTCTCCAATAAGCATCTAAAACAACCTCTTTATACCATATGTGGGAAATTTATCATTATGAATGAGAAGCTTCAACAAGAACACATCGAGAAGAAGAAGAGAAATGGTGAATGTGTTAACTTCTCATTACAGCAGAAAATACAATGAGAAGGGACTTATATACAATTCACACTCACTCTGATGAAAGGAGAGAACTAAGCTAACTAACTACAAGAAAAACTAACAACAAAACTAACTGAGAAGTTGCTAAAATAGAAACTAAACTTATTGACTCAACTAAAAAATAAACTTAGCTATATAATATATTAATTAAATTTCAACAGTATTATCATCTTTCACCTGAGAGATACCTTTTTTCCTTCAATTTCAATTATGCGCACCATTTCCATATCTACACATGTGTATACCAAATTACCAATATCTATAATTAAAAGTATTTGACAAAATAATTAATTATTGAATTCAATCCTCCAAATAAGAGAATAATATATGGGTGACCTCCTGGGAAGTCCTCGTGTTGCACCTCTTTAAATTAACCAACGGGGGTTGGTTCAAGTGGTACATGCTTGATTCCCCTTAAACAAGGTCTCGGGTTCGAGTCTTGTGGATGGAAAAAATCCCCGCTGGGAGAGCTAGCCCCACCATGATGTGGATGTTCCCGACTCGAACAGGATTGCCTCCCGTGGAGGATACCTGTGTTAAACCAAAAAAATAAGAGAATAATATCATCACACGAATTCTATATATACACTTCTATTTTGTCCGAGTAGGATTCTACAAAGAGGGTTTCAACAAGCTTCAACGGTGGTTGACGGAGGAGCACGGTGGTGGTGTACCTGCAGAGACTCTAACGCTTAAGTCAGTAAGACTTCCGGCAGAGTTTCAGTATCAGAAGTGAAAGCGTACTTGGATCTCAATTGAATGTGTTTATTTATAGGTAAAATTTGGCAGGAATTTCTGTTATTCTGTTATAATAAAATTTGCACGAACTGCTCACGCGCCTATATCTGAGATGAGTTTCACGCGTTGTGTGTTAGCAGACTTCCGTGTAGTCGTAAATATCTGAGTTTGGTTATTTCTGAGAAGGGTATCGTTACTGAGTTAAATCAGATAATAGTGTTGACGATCTCGAAATGTGAGATCCTATGTCGACACAGGTTGGCCTAATGTTGATGAGCATGACGGTGATGGACTTTCACGATGACCGAGACCGAGTATGATGTCGGTCCAGAATATATTCTATCACCAAGTTTTTTAAAAATTAAAGTGTCACTATTAATTCTTTAATCTTTTTACTAAAACAATACAACCCATTTTTTACATATGCAGATCTCATGTGCAAAAACTATTTCTCTTCCTACTTCATAGAAGAGCTATGTCATATTCTCATTAAAATATTTTCACATGAAGGAAAACATATATATGTATACAGGATTAACCAAACGAAATTTTTTTTTTTTTTACAAAAATATGAAGAGTGGGTAATGGGTGAAAATATGAGTAAAGTGCAATCATGTTGCATCACCCGTATTTGTGGGTTTCCTAGTCTTTTGTGTTCTATAGAATACGTATTCATCTATTGACCAAAAAAAAAAAAAAGAATACGTACATTTCTTCTATATTAGATTTGTGTCTCTAGAATAAAGCTGAGGTTTCCATATCAGGATCAGCACCGCGGGAGGTAAGCGTTTAGCAATATACTTGTGCGTAAAAAAATTAAATAGTATTGACTTAGCTTTCAAAAATATACAAAATGATCACGATGATGAAATGGAGAAATATAATTAATAGCTACCATCCTTGCACACCACAATAGAAGCAAAAGGAAGGAGAAAAGAAATTAAAAGACGATTTCCTAGTCAGTGTTTCCCGTATTAAATTTGCCTCGTGCATGTAGTCTGTATAAGTAGAATCTAGTTGACTTCTTGACCTCTAGTTTTTGCCCATTCCTCTCCAATATTCATATTGTACCTTCCTCCATTCAGTCCCCAATGTCCAGTTGTTTCATCCATATCAAAATTAATTAGAGTATAGCAAAATAACATTGACAACTATGCAAAGTGCGTGAGTGGAACCATTATAATATTCTTTATACAATGATCCAACCATACTAATTTTTGTTTATAATTTCAGAATAATAGGGATATTCTATTTTATTAATTTTCTTTAAAAAAAAAAAAGCAAATGAAAGCTGAAGCTTGTGACCTAATTATCTTGCTGTATTCGATCTATCTTTTAGGATTTAAACCATACTGACTTTCACTTTCAAGTTTTTGTAACAATATTTGGTATCCATGATTAATTTCCTACCTAAAGAACGCATCACGTTTTTCCATTTTCATTTGCACAAGTGTTAACTATATAACTTGTCAATTCATGATGTTCAATCGATTTAAGCCATTAAACGTATATGCACCGTGGATTTAGCTATGGATGTCAATTTCATCAGATCTGCCCGTGACGCGTAGTGTTTAAATGTGGGGACTCTGTTTCGACAGTATTCAAGCAGACTCGTTGAATCACATTTATTTATTTAATTAAAATTAAAAAAAATTAATTTTAATTAAATTGTTACTTAAAATTAATAAATAAATTGTATCCTATATATCATGATGAGTTCTGTCTGTATTAGCTCACAAATAATCACAAGTATAATTCACTTGCCTTTGTTAACCACTAACTAGTAGCTACTTCCACTCTAACAAGCACTTTTCTTATCCATTGTGAGTTTATAACTAAATACAACAATAATCATGTTTTTGTGTAGGGGTTTCCACTTTCCACAGAATAGCAGTCAATAATAGCTTTGATAGTAACCCATGTTTTCTATTTCTGAGAAAAGGAAATACATTGAACATGATATTTCTGTTCTTTTCACTACTATATTTCATGTGATCCTTTTTTTTTTTTCATCTTTTTGTGAAGATAATTGATTTCATGTGATCTATCCACACAAGTTGCAAACCGCTTGCAGTTGCTTGCAAACCAGGAAGTGTCATGGCTTATAATTCAATAGAAGAGTCTGATCCTAGTCAACAAACACAATCACTCTCTTATCCCTTCTCTCACACTCTCACTCTCACTCTCAAAATAATCAATGCCATGTGGGTCCCTCCTCCCCCTACCACCAAAAACTCCAGCTACTATTTCACGAGAAAATGATATCCTCACCACAACCAACGCGCTTCTTACCTTATTTCCACCCACGTCTCCCAAAAAACCCAGCAAGTAGCAGCTAAAAGGACCAAAACTCCACACACCCTCATCCCCTTCTCATGAAAACCCCAACACCCCTATATTAGAAAAATCTCAATAAAAAATTCAAAAATATAAATTAGAAAACAACAACAACAATAATCATCATATTAATAAATTCAATAATAATAAAAAAATAATCCTCTCACAAAAAAGTCCTCTTTTTCTCTCTCTGTTTTTCTTTCGCGGGGTTTCAATTGAAGAAGCACAAAACGCTACGCTTCTTGAGTCTCTGACACTCTGTCTTCAATGGAGAACTATCAATACCCACCGTCGTACCCAGATTCCGGCGACTCCTCGCCGCGTTCTAGGGAGATCGATTTCGAGAATCCGGCACCATGGGAGGAGCAGCAGCAGCAGAATTACAAGGCGAAGTTCATGTGCAGCTATGGAGGGAAGATCCAACCACGCAGCCACGATAACCAGCTCTCCTACGTCGGCGGCGACACAAAGATACTCGCCGTCGACCGGAACATCAAGTTCCCGGCGTTCCTCTCGAAGCTCGCCGCGCTCTGCGACGCCACACCACAAGAACTCACCTTCAAGTACCAGCTTCCCGGCGAGGATCTCGACGCTCTCATCTCCGTCACCAACGACGATGACCTTGAGCACATGATGCATGAGTACGATCGTCTCTATCGCCCTTCTGCAAAACCCGTGAGGATGAGGCTCTTCCTCTTCACAACACCGAATTCGGGTTCTCTTCCTCCTCAACCCGACCCGATTAAGCAACCCTCCAACGTTGACTATCTCTTCGGCCTCGAGAACAAGACGCTTGCTCCTCCGCCTCATCCTCCTTCCTTTGTCAAGTTCCATGACTCTGTTCCCGACCCTGTCGCGCCAAATCCAGAGTACCCGTCTCGTGGACCCGTTTCTGATAGGGTTATCGGGTCGGATAATGTGAACCCGATTGATATTCAGAGGCAGTTGCAGCGCTTGCAAGTTGGGGAGAATGATCAGTCGTTGTACCGGAGGAGAAGTGAAGACGGATTCTCCGGAGGTTATGCCGCCGCGGGTCCCGCCGGCGTAGGAGATTATTACTTGCAGAAGATGCCGGAGAAGGTCCCGCAATCTAATTCTCCGGCGACTGTTCCACACCCGGGGGGTTACTGGCCGGAAAAGCAATTTCCGGGCGATGGTTTCCCGGCGGCGGGGACGAATGCTCCCGGAGGAGGGGACCAGCCGGTTTATGTGATTCCGGCGCCGGGGACGTTCTATCACGCGCCGGTGGTGCGTCCACCGGCTGCGCCGGTGACGCAAGGGTACTACGCGGTGCAGAGAATGGGTTCCGATGGTTACCGGGAACAGCCGGTGTACGGCGGCATGATGCCTTCGAAAGCGGCGTTTTCTTCAGCTGGTCCGGCAAGTTTGGCACCGGCGCAGCCGATTAAAGGTTCGGCGTATGGGGAAGGATACGGCGTCGTTCGGCCAGCTGGGGTGCCGGATAATACGGGCGCTGGTGCTTACGCGCAGGTGGCGTATGATAGTGCAAGTGGGAGACAGGTTTACTATACTGCGCCGGGAGGGGTGGTCCACGCACCTCCTTACCAAGGGGTTGCTCCGGTGGTCAGCGCTGACATGAGACAGGGTGGGGTTTCGTTGGGCCAGGATGTTAAAGGGGTAAACAAGGTTTCCCAAGGATCTGTGTGATTATAGTTGTGATTCAGATTGTGATCATGTTAATTTTGAAATAATACGCGAAATATGTTTTGCTTTGTTTTTATATAATATAATATATATGATAATTCGAATATTGTTAGCTAATAATATTATTGATAATGTATGGATTCCCTCTATCTTCTGATTAATTGTGTTGTGTGTGTGTGTTTTTCTCAAGAACTCTGATTATATTACACTTTATAACTTCATTAACATAGATTCATTTAATTCTAGTGAATAGAAAACAATTTGGGAAAGGACCATGAGATCCTGATAATGCTATTCTTTCAAAATGGCCTTTTTGTTTTGAGTATTACTAGGACTTGAATTTACAAGATTCAAAAATTTTGAATAATCAATGTCAGTTTCCAGGTATCGTTTCCTTCCTTCTTTTCCTATTGCCAATTTCATAATAATCTAAATGCAATCCATTTTAGAGTTAGTTTGCATTTGCTTGAACTGAATTTATGATATATATGAGCTTATAATTGGCGGGCAATAGCTTGAATAACGAAAAAATGGTTCACAAAATCCCAACGTTTTTTACTTGATTTGTTGGTGAACAGCAACTATAATAAATGTCAGTTTAGCAGAATTATTCTAAAAAATGAATGGTTGAAATTAATGGTGCATATTTTATGAAGTACGTTGAACGAAGGTGATTTAAAATCAATTCTGGAAAATCATGGTTTTGTTTCCTCAAAATCTTAATCAAATGCAACGCCAAAACCATCCAATAAGGGTGTCTGTCTACATCTGCAAATTAAAAGGTTTTGTCTTCATCTCAACCATTCAGTACTCGAGTGCGTGCATAAAAAGGCATACAAGGGAACAAAATTGTAGCAATCACACCCTCAACACATACATGAGATTAATCATGGTCAATTGAGATAATTTTGGATCCCATGTTTCATTTCTAGAATTAATACCAGCGTTTGGAGGATTTAGTTGGATGCTTTCGTTCAACATCATATTTATTTCATTCTGCTACAACAGAGATAACATAGCAAACATCACAGTTGAAATTATCATGGACTAAGCGTGCGTTTACTCGATATTCAAACGTCCATCATAGCCCCACAACATCTTCTTTTGAATTTAATTAGAAGGGTCACTCTCACCCCCAATTTTCCATGAAGTTCCATTTCAGCTTTACATAGCACAAGGCCCTATCTGATGCCATGCTTTGGCCAAAAATTCTTATTGATTGAAATATAAAACTATGAAGTCTCCGTGTAACTTATTTGAAATTAAAGAGTCTTTTTGAACAAGTTTAATCTAAGATGCCCAAAGTTATGAGCAGTTAGATTTACTTTTTTTATTAATGAATTTGAGACTTTTGAAGAGAAAAAATTGAGATAAAATTTAAAGCCATTAATAAAGAATTTGATTCATCTAAAGTCAGCAAGTCAAAATTAATAATTATAGACATTAATTTGTAAAATTGTGATCATATAATTAATAAATGTACCTCTAAGATAAATTATTTTTTAATTAATGAATACAACCACTTATTTACCTTATAAAGTGACACTCTAGTTTAGAGGATGCAAATCCAAAATAAAACACACATTTCAATATTTCATCCTTATAAGAAATAAGTTATTAATTTTTCAAAAATATAATAAATGACATATATATACTTGGAGCATATTTTATATGAGGGTAGCATAATTTATTCTTACATTTTATATAAAACTTAAAATTCATATTTAATATTTTATAAATGTAACTTGTACTATTAAATATTAATGTCTTCATGAAGTAAGAAGGAATTTTTTTTCTGAAGACAAAGGAGGAATCTTTACGTTTTATTTTTCTTAATCTTTCTCTATTTCTTTTTTATTCTTAAAAGCAAGGGGGTAAAATGTTTCATGGCTTCCTCATGTACGGAAGAAACACTCCTGCGCGGCGCAATTGATATTTTGACTTTTCATATACACAATTACAAATGGGGCCACAAAGTTGATGAGTTAATTTACCACTTTTCAATTGCAAGTAGCAACCACAACCACCTCCACCTTTGTCTAATTTTACTACTATTGCCTTTTTGACTGACACACATTAGTGCAATCACTCCCCAATTGATTTGATTTGCATCCCAAAATCTATCCTTTGATCTCCCTGTATATAAAGGAAGTTGTTTAATAGAATAGGTTGAAGATATTTAGGATCCCCTCTATGTTATCTTTGTTTTGTGTAATTATTATGATTATGACCCTTTCGGTCCAATCATCAATAAGGTGGATATAATACAGAGGCAGAGGTATACCTTTTTTTTTTCCTTAAAAACAAAAATGAGTTGCTATGTAGTAACACTGCTGGAGGTATATTTAACATATATCAGTGCTCTATTACTAGAAACATTTAACATATCTCTTATTATGATATATGAATTTAACTTGCTGTTTAAGCATATAGCCAAACATCCAACGCCAAGCATACATTTTTTCTTATTTATCCACGTGGACTGAATAATTGTTAAGGTTTTAGGCACAGACATAGAGGATCTAAATATTTCTAATACACTACATAAAAGATGCTAAAAATTAAAATGTTAGTAAAAGGTGAGTAATGTGTGCTAGTGGGAGAAAGATTTGTCTAAAAGAAATATATATTTCTATTCAACTTGTCTTTGTAAAATATTGATACCATA
The DNA here is from genome assembly GCA_026901365.1 of Sesbania bispinosa. Taxonomy (NCBI): domain Eukaryota; kingdom Viridiplantae; phylum Streptophyta; class Magnoliopsida; order Fabales; family Fabaceae; genus Sesbania; species Sesbania bispinosa. The sequence continues at coordinate 55,107 of QLOH01000276.1, read as the reverse complement.
TGAAATGGACAAGACTGCTTCTAAGAAAAGCAACAAAATATATACACATAGATGTCAATTGTGAATCAATAATTTGATGGGCTCAGCAGGTGGTACATATCATTCAGAATTTATCACAATGTTATGATGTAATGCAAATTAGAATCAAAGTACTTTATCAAATATAGAAAATTACTGACTCTGTTGAGCGTTGAAAGACTTTATATCCATCAAGGGAAGCTTAAACTGTTTTGTTTGTCATGAATTTTGTGAGCAGATTTGTTGAAGTGTCAATACCATGAAAACCAAACACCCAATCCCAAAATATGATATCTATTATCAGATCTGCTGCCATCATCAACATTGCTCCTTAATCAGTTATGGAAATGAAATTGACCCCTTTTCTTGTTAAAACTTGTGTGCATGCTTCATGTTCAGAAGGTTTAACGCTAATTACCATTTAAGTACCAACAAAAGGTTCTGGCAGTGCTTACGCAAATTATCTTAATTTTTTTATATTGTGTGGTAAAGATAAAGACAAGTTATCTTTTTGTTTGTAAGGATGTAATTTAAAAGAGGGTTAGATCTAATATGGAAGAATTTTTGAAGAGGTATAATACAATATTTATAAATATAAATAAATGATGATCAACATTATTATGTGATTAATTAATTGAGAAGAATAGGGTAAATGAACTATTAGCCCGTTTGGTTTACAGTTTGCAGTAATTGATTTGGGTAGAGTTGATGTTGGTAGAATTGATTTTGGTAAAATTGATTTTTGTTTGGATACCTAATTATAAAAGTGGGTTGAGACAAATTGATTTTGTTTGGATGAGATAAAGTAAAATCACTTTTGGATATAAAATTACCAAAATGGGTATATAGTACTCTCTCTCCTTGTTACCCAAATTTACACGTAACAACTTTATTGGACTTGGTGATAGGGGTATATATGTAAAACAGACAAATGTATTTTACCAAAATCATTTTACAAACCAATTTGGAGAAACCACGTTTATAGAGTACCAAAATTGATTTACTGTGCTGACAAAATTATCCAAACACTCTGACTAAAATTGTAACCACGTTTTGACCAGTCAAAACGTGGTTGAGAGTTGGCAAAATCTTAACCAAACATACATATATAGGAATGTACAACTCTTATGCTACGTCAAGGTAGTAATTATTTGGAGAGTAATTCTCGTGTGAGCACCAACCCAACACATCATATTTAGACACACTCAATCATAAATTGACAACAAATAAAATAAATAAAATACAGTTGTTAAATAAAATACAAGTGGGTCCATTCTTTTTAGCAAAAACAAATATAACCGCTGTGAGCCACTCTTCTCTCTGCTGCTCAACCATGGAGTTTAGTTACCCTTCATCCCTTTCGGTGAGCCGTGCGCCAATGGCACTACACTCCGGCAAGCACAGCGGCGATGGTGGCTCTACAGAGGTGCTCTGCCATTTTTCAGTGTCGCAATGCAGCTTTGGCGGAATGGTGGCGGTGATATGTGATAATGGCGCGATATCCCTATGTTAGAGTTAACAGAGTTGATGATGTGGCACGGTTTGTGCACAGTCAACACTAAAAGACCTAAACTCTTCAATTTGGTCCCTACACAGTCAGACTAAAAGATTATAAACCCATCAAAATAGTCCTCATCCCACTCAAAACGTAAAAAACGACTTCCCTCCATTTCTTTTCACCTTGCAAACCCTGTGTGAGTGAGATAGGGAAATTTTCTTCTGAAATCGAACATTACATCCTCTTAAATTTATTATGTAGACTAATTAATTCTAATTTTGTTTGAGTAACATACTTAAGCCTTTTCATTGTGTGTGTATGTGGGTTTAAGATTTTATTAATTAATCTGTTCTTCCTTCAGCTTCTCTGTTCAGTTTAAAAATGTAGTTTCTGTTTTTCAAGTCCTGTTATGATTTTAATTTCACTGCCATGCGAGCATTTTGGAATGGCAAATCCATTGTGGGCATTTTTTTTATATTATAATACAAATGCAAAAAGATTCTATTTTTTACAGGAAACAAAAGAAAATTTGGAGGATGCAAGCTATGAGTTGATTCTCACAGATGAAAAGCTAAGGTGGTTCAGTTTCAAATAGGGGAGTTTTTGCTCATGTGCCAAAGGATGAAGTTGAGAACAGGATAAAATAGTTGAAAGAAGTGACTAGCAAGAAATTGGAGAAGCTTGAAGAGGAGAAAGAATCTGTGCTTGCTCAGATGTCTGAACTGAAAAGAAAAATTGTATGGGAAGTTCAAGGACTCGATCAATCTTGAGGAGGATTAGTAACTTTCTTTGTTGATAGATTTCTAGGTTCCTTTTGTTAATATGACCTGATGGACTTTTGGCTTTTTTGAGTCAAATTGTCTCTTTTCTTTCAGTTTTAGAATATTGTCTTGCTTGAACCTCTTTCACTTGTTGGCCTCTATTTCTTCCTTTCTTGGCCTCGTTATTCGATTTTTGAAGAAAATTTCCCTATCTCACTCACACAGGGTCTGCAAGGTGAAAGGAGATGGAGGAAAGTCATTTTTGACGTTTCAGTAGGAGGGGGACTATTTTGATGGGTTTATGATCTTTTAGTTTGACTGTGCAGAGACCAAATTGAAGAGTTTGAGTCTTTTAGTGCTGATTGTGCACAAACCATGCCACATCATCAACTCTGTTAATTTTAATAGAGAAGGATTAATAGAATGACCAAACTGATTGACGTTAGAATCCGCCAGGGACCTTTTTATAATTTTGCTTCTTTCAGGGACCAAATTGACCGATGACCAATCTTTTAAGGACGATTTTGAGGGTTCACTAATTTTATATATATATATATATATATATATATATATATATAGCAATAAGAATACATGAGATTATCAGGGAGAGGACCTTTGGTTCACCAATTGTCTCATGGGCCAATGGGTTGGAAGGTAAAACAACATAAGGCCCAAGAAACATGATTAAGGTGACATGATCTAGTAGGAGACAAATGGGGCAACCAGGAACCATCACAAAATAAAAATGTAATTTGGAATACACAATATCCAAACAATTGCTTCTTTCTGGGTAATTATAGGGTGGACCCTTTGAATTTGGGTCCACCATAGACTTTTACCATAAATAGTATAAATTTAATATTAAAAAATTTATTACTAAATATTATAAAATTAAAATTACTTTTTATAGTAAAAAAAGTTAATGGTTTATGGTGGACCCAAACTAAAAGGGTCCACCCTATAATTACCCCTTCTTTCTACCTACTCGATTGTTTATTGAACTATCTAAGGTTTTATTTAGACCCATTTTGAAATCTCTACAATAATGTTTTCCTATAAGACTAGGCTTTGAAGCTCGACAAATGCTAACCTCATCCCATCATGTGCAAGTCATGAGAATAAACCAACTAAGGTAATTTGGTAACACTAAGTTGATGTGAGATTAAGTTTGAACACATGGTAAGGATAATGTGGTCCTCTATTAGCCATGTCATCACTTAATAGACGTTTATTAATGTGAGGGGCCAAAACACCACACAATCATCATAAAAAAAGTTGGTGGAAACTAAAATAAAAAACACGCTAAAAATGTAGGAACTAAAAAAATATTTAAGTGAAATTGTTATTTGGGGGTAGGATAGTTAAAGGAGACAAGGTGTTTGAATGATGTTTCTCTTGTTATTATTTTTTTGTCAAAGTAATTTGATATTAAAGCTCAAATGGCAGTCAAATAGTACTAATAATCAGGGATCTCAAACCCAAAAAGAGAAATACAACTATGCCCCCACAAGATAAAGAATAGATTACAAGACAACTTGCTCTAACATAACAAAATCCTAGAAATCCCTAATCATCGACCACCATCTACTTTGAATATCTTTTGTTGTAATTGTAGAAACCACAGGAAACACTAGAAGGGAGGTTGAATAATGTTTTATAAATCTTAAACTAATTTTGGAAAACCTTTCATAAGCAGTGCTTTTCACAAAGAGGTTTTTATAACTTGCTGAAACTGGGAGTTTTATACTTGCTGAAGTAACTTCAACAGGTTCAATAAAACAATTTTTGAAACTTGTTTTTCAATCTATTAAGATTGTTTTTCAGCTTAAAGTTATAAAACAACAAACTCAGAACCCTCCTCGTTAGTATAAATCAAATTTAAATGAGTTAAGGGTAAGAGAAGACTTAACCAAAGATTTATATTGGTTCACCCCACCACCACTGTGAGCTACGTCTAGTCTCAAAGCCAATCAGCTAAGGATTTTCACTAATCTCAGAGATTACAAGTATTCTTTTCTATCAAGCCTCTTTAGGCTCTACAACAACAAATATTCTTTTCTATCAAGCCTCTCAAAGAGTTTTTAATATGCCAAACCACTAAGTTTAAATATATGAGATGCATCTTGTTATTACTAACTGTGTGCTCAAGCATGTGGCAGAACAATGTTAGAATCTGTTTTGCAGAATTCAAAGATTCATATATATATGTCAAAACAAAGAAACAAGGAAGCATCAAGAAGCTTGAAGCATCAAACGAGAAGAGACTCAGAAACAGCTTGAGACGACGTCTCAAGAACAGATGCAGAGTCAAGAGATCATCTCAAGAGAAAGAGACAGATCCAGAAGTGCATCATAAGCTTCATTGATCAAGACAGTAAAAGGATGAGACTAAGTTTCTAAATTGAGCAAGAGATAAATACAAAGAAAGAAAAGATGCAAGAACAGCTTGAGACGTTGTCTCATGATCAGACGCTATCTCAAGGTTAGACGTTGTCTCATGACCAGACGAGAAGAGATGAGTCCCATGCAGGAGATGCAAGGAAGAGAGTCAGACTCAGTGAGAAGACTCAAGTATAGCTTAAAGAGTCAAACCATCAAGTCAGAATAAAAGTGAAAAGATCCAGTACACTGTGCACTGACACAATGACGTTTGTGCTTGTAAAGCAGCTGCTCTCATCCTGGAAACAAGGATTGACACTTTCTCAACGGCTCTCAACGGTCACAAACGGTCAAAAACGGCTAACTGCCATCTGAAATAAATATTGAGGGCTACAGTGCAGAAAAATGAGAGACTACGTTGATCATTTAACATATACTGCATCCCATTACATGTCTCAAGTGACATCTCAAGTGCACGTCTCAACTAGTTCATATCCAGACCCGATCTCAACTTGAGAACACTATTAGTCTCCATCCATCTTTTCTTTGATTGTAATACTATTACTTCTTTTAGAAGAGAGAATCTGTAACATCCTAAAATTTTATTAAGTAAAATATTAATTAAATTAAATAAATAAGTAGAGGAAATAATTAATTAAATAGATGAAAAAATAATAGGATCAATATTATTATTAGTTTTATCCATAAAGTTAGCTTAAATTTAAAAGAGGAGAAGGGGGTTGAGAGTGGGCCCAAGCCCAATTAGGCATTCTAATAAGGAGGGGTTATCAGTCACCCTAATCTTTATTCGTATTATCGTCAGAGAGCGATACGCTAAGGAGGGGAGAAAACGAGTCTCAAGAGAGGATTGTTTCAGAGTAAGCATCAAGAACCAAGAAAGGGACTTCCTTGCTGTAATCGATCTTAGCTTAAGGTACGGTGGGGGAGAGGGTGCTGCTTGTATATGCATGTAGGGGTGCTTGGGTAGTGAGGGCAACCATAAGACCCTTTAAGACTCTAAATTCGAAATTGATATATATATATATTGAGTATTGTATGATGAAAACATGTTGGTTGATGATTAATTCTGTGAATCTTTGTGAATCTTGATTGGGTTGAATGAGAATAAAGAGAATAGTAAAAAGGGGTTAATTAAGGGTTTGATGATTTGGGGTTTTGATGGGAAAACCATGTAAAACTGTTAAAGATTGATGATTTTGATGAGTTTGATGAATATTAATGATTATGAATGGTGTTTGATCGAAAAGGAGTGGATAGAGGTTGAATAGAGTGATGTAGAAGTGTTAGAAAATCGTGAAATCTGCGATCTGCGTCGCGGGTAATCGATTACCAGGAGTGGTAATCGATTACCAATGTGTTCTGGGTAGTCCAGAAGTGTTGTTTGTTCGCTGGTAATTGATTACAGGATTGTGGTAATCGATTATCAGAGAGATTGCTTGCAGGTAATCGATTACAGGGGTGCTGTAATCGATTACCAGAGTGTTTGGTTGCAGGTAATCGATTACAAGGTGGTTGTAATCGATTACCAGAGACCTTGTTTGCAGGTAATCGATTACTAGAGGTTGGTAATCGATTACCAGAGTGGATTTTGAGATCCTGAGTGCTTAATGATGATTGATGGTGTGTGATAATGCTTTATAATGTTTGGTGTGCATAATATGCAATGAGATTGATGATGATAATGAATATTGATGGTGTTTTGGTGTGCATAATATGAAATGAGACTGATGATGTTTTGGTGTGCATAATATGCAATGTAATTATTGATGATGATGTAATGATGATAACTGTATATCACTTTATGGTAATGGTGTTTAATGATGAGCATGATAATGCATGATGATGATGGTGTATATCACCTTTTGATGATGATGATACCTAAGTTGTGCGGGCCCATAGAGGGGGTACAACTTAGGAGAGATGCCTTGAGCATATGCGATGAGACCTGAATTGTGCGGGCCCATAGAGGGGGTACAATTCAGGAGGTGAACTGAGTTGTGTGGACCCATAGAGGGGGTACAACTCAGGGGATCAAGATGGGGCGTTCGATGCACGGGCCCATAGAGGGGGTGCAACCTAGGGTCGAATGTCGTTATCCGGGCCCATAGAGGGGGTACAACCTATTGGATTGTGTGTGGTGACACCGATAGACTATCTTGGTACTAACTAGAGTGATTGACGAGGTGCACCCATTGTGTGGAGTTCCAAGTCATGATCTTTGGGTAGGTGAGGTGACAAGTTTTGGTGCATATGATAATGTGTTATACTCGATGATGGTATTGAGTTATATAATGTTGGTGATAAGTTTTGGTGCATATGATAATGTGTTATACTCGATAATGGTATTGAGTTATATAATGTTGGTGATAAGTTTTGGTGCATATGATAATGTGTTATACTCGATGATGGTATTGAGTTATATAATGTGGTTGATGAGTTTTGGTGCATGTGATGATGATTTATACTTAATGATGAATTGAGTTATAATATGATGATGATGAGTTTTGATGTATGCATGATGGATGTATATATGTGATATATTTGATGATGAAACTGAGTAAATAATGATGTTATGAGTATTAATGATGATTGAGTATTATGTGTGAAAATAGAGTATGTGATTCCATTGGTGAATGATGGTATGGGACTTATATGATGATATAGATGAATAGTTATATGCTGATTTATAGGTGATTATTATCTGATGGACTATTTGATGTTTAGGTATGTGGTATGATTGATGAGGATGTTGTTTATATGAGGGTGAGGATAGGGTAGCCTCCTATGTGTATGTATGAGTGGTATTCTTTTCCTCACCGTTATACTGTGGATATTTTTACAGGTATTGATGATGACACGACTGGTGTCGAGTTTTGATTAAAGGGAGTGTGCTCTGGTATATGTGACATCAGGACATAATTTTGGGGGTTCTTTCTTTATGTTTCTAGTTAGGAGGTTTTTGTAAACTGTTTTGGAATCCTTGCACAGCAAGTAGGATGTTTAGTTACTTTTATATTTTTGGAGATTCCGCTGCATGAGTATTTTAATACATTTGAGTTTTGTTTTATTTTAATTAAGTTATTTTCAAACTAATGAGGTTTTCGATAAGAGAGTTATGTGAACCTTTTACCCATTGTGGGATGTTACCTTTTCTACACTTCAATTTATTAAATGTATAAGAGTTTGGGGTAGAAGGGTGTCTTAGAATCACTAGCTAAGCCTACTGCCTATCCATACATTGTATGTTTGTAAGCTAGACTCATCACAACATCCTATTCTTCTAACCTGTCTCATCTAAGATTGGAGTGTGCTTAGTCTTAGAGTGAGGTGTGTGCGTCCTGAAGAGGCTGTAAGAATACTTGTGGCTCAGCCAAGATAGGGAGTGCCTAGGCTTGGTGTGAGAGACGTCCTAAAGAGGCTGTAAAAATACTTGTAATTGATGGGTTGTCAATAGTGGAAATCTCACGTATTGTGAGGACTGAACGTAGCCCAAGGTGTGGGTGAACCAGGATAAGATCCCTGTGCCATCTCTCTTACTTATCTCGTCATTTTGCTTCATACTTGACTCACCTCAATACTGTTAACTATTAAGTTATTAACTTAGAATATAACTGAGTTTTTATTAAAAGTCTAAGACAACCCAAGCTTAAATCAAACAACTGAAATTGAAATTGGTTATATCCTGTCTTAACAGAGACCCCAAGTCAGCAGACTTGAGATCACGTCTCAACATTCAATTTCAGTGTATAAATTTTCAGGAACACTTCTAAAGAGTCTCTATTCAACCCCCCTTCTAGAGACATTCAGCCAACTTCAAAATGGGCAAAGCTTAGAAGTTCTATATGCTGAAGGTAATTTCAAAAGAAGGTCTTAAGGCATATTCTTTATCAGAAAGTCTCCAGAAGCTTAGAATGATTGAGTCTGAAAATAGCCTAAGTTGAGAGAGATGCACATCAGAATGCAGTACAGTCAGAAAGGGTCTTTACTAAAAATGCCAACCATCAAGACAAGTCAAGTTGAGCTCAACAGTGAACTAAGTTTGAGACTCAAGAAAATCGGAAATATAAAAGATAAATATCTAAGATGTCTTGTTTCTACTAACTGTGTGCCCAAGTGTTTGCAGAATTTAGCTTCTCATATTGCAGGATAATTTTCTCTTACGTCAAGACAAGCTGAGATGCTAAAGAGACTTTCAATCTAAAAGATAGCACTTTAGATGCATGAAGCTGAAGCACTAAAGCAATAAGAAGTTTGTCACATTCAGAAACAAGATCAAGAGCTACAAAGAGATCAAGAAGAGTTAAACTGAGAAGCAGCAAGAGGTGCAACCTATGAAAAGATCAGATCAGAAAAGCTTGCCTCTCAAGTCTAAGAGATTGAGACTCAGCTACACATGAAAGACTGAGACTCAGATATGATGGTAAGACTGATCCACTCAACTAAAGATTCAGGATAAGACAAGCTCAAGTTACAAGATCAGGTTGAGATATGCCCAAACTCATACTGTAAGATCAAACTCGGTCTAAGCATGACAAAGAAGCACTTTGAAGTATGAAGTTGAGCACAAGACAAATCAAGAGTCAAGTTAAGACTGACCAAACTCAGACTCATAAGTGAGACTCGGACTCAGACTCACCTGAGACTGAGACTGAGACTTGCACCTGAGACTCACCAACTGAGACTCAGACTCAGACTCATCTGAGACTAAGACATAGAGATCAGATGCAGACATCAGACTCAGACTGAGACACAGAGATCAGATGTAGACATCAGACTCAGACTGAGACGTAGAGATCAGATGCAAACATCAGACTCAAACTGAGACGCAGAGATCAGATGCAAACATCAGACTCAGACTGAGACGCAGAGATCAGATGCAAACATCAGACTCAGACAGTGTCTCAGCAACAAAAGCAAGTCAACGCAAGTACACTGTCACAGCAGAGACTGCACCAGAAAAGTACTGAGCTCATGTCAGAAAAGTGAAAAACAGTCTCTCTCTCTTCCAACGGCTAGTATAACGACTAGTTTTCTGAAGACTATAGAAGGAAGTCTCATTATGGTGAGACAAGGAGAGAGACACATGTGAGACTCAACAGAGATGTTGCTGCACATACTGAAAAATCCAAGTCTCAAGTGAATCTCAACTTACCTACCTATGTTATCTTAGCTAATATCATGTAGTAGGTTTAACTCTTGTTTTATAATGTCTTATATACACTCTTTGAGTGATTTAGAGAGCTACCATCTAGCTAAGCTCACTGTGCATCCGTACTTTGTACGTAATCTAAGCTAGACAAGATCAAGATCAATCTCATCTCATCTCACCCAGTCTCAGCTAAGACAGGAGGTGCCTAAGCTTAGTGTGAGTGATTGTAAATCCTGGAGAGGCACTGTAACAAGAATACTCACTGAGTTTCCTGGAGAGGCAGTCGAAGACAAAGAATACTGCATGATTTGCCTGGAGAGGCAGTCGAAGACAAAGAATACTGCATGAGTTGCCTGAAGAGGCAGTTGAGAACAAAGAATACTTGAATCTCAGCTAAGACAGGAGGTGCTTGAACTTAGTGTGAGTAAGTGTGAGCCTGAAGAGGCAGTAAGAATACTTGTATTTGACAAGGTTGTCATAGTGGAAATCTCACATGGTTGTGGGGACTAGACGTAGCCCAAGGTTGTGGGTGAACCAGTATAAATCTCAGTGTGCATCTCTTCTCTCCCTGTCTCTTATTATCAGTCTCAACTTAATTTATATCAATCTCTGCATAACTAAGATCTGTCTCTACATAACTTAGATCTGTCTCAGCATGACTCAGATCAGTCTCTACTTAACTTTGATATGAGCTGAGCTGATCTTAACTTTTGCTGAGATGATCTTAACTTTTGCTAAGCTAAGCTTTCTTAACCTTTGCTGAGCTGATCTTAACTTTTACTGAGATGATCTTAACTTTTGCTGAGCTAAGCTTGACCTTTTGAGCTAAGCTTTCTTAATCTTAACATTCCGCTGAGTTAAGATTCAATCTAAGTTCCAAGTCACAGACTTGAGATCCACCTCAGATTGAATCTGAAATTTCAGGTACAATATTTTGAAGTCTCTATTCAACCCCCCTTCTAGAGACATTCAGCCAACTTCAAAAACCATGTTGGATGTCTTCAGCAGGTCCTGACTCTTCAGAGGATTCCTCTCCTTTAGAAGGTTTCACTATCAGAGAGTTGCTGAAACATAGAAAGTACCTTTAAGAGAATTTGCACTATCTTTCAGAATACTTTAACCAAATTTGTTATATATTAAAACTCGGGATTATGGGACTTAAAACATTATTAATCACTTGATAATATTTTTGAGACTCAACAGTAATGTCAAAAGGGATATGAGCAAAGAATACATTAACAAGACTGTGACATTTCTCTTCTCTACAATTGTGTTGTTTGGAGTTCCTTTTATATCTAATGGCAGCCATTAAGGTTGCAAGTGGAACACCCACTTGTAATTATAGCTTGGACTATGATGCTCCAATTTTTCTTTTGGAGCACCCTAGAATTGTCCATTGTTTGGATATTTAATTTAATAGGAGAAATTTGTTAAATTTATACCACACTCACTAGTTAGATGCATCTTATCTCAATTCACAATGGTTGGTCAAGTTATTAGTGTTAAAGATAAAATTTCGTCTAACTTAACAATAGCTAATTCATTTTGTGAGTAGGTCTTGAGTTTTAAGATATTTTAAAATTAGCATTTTAACTTGGGATAGTATTTTTATTTTATTGTTATTTCTAAGATAAAATAAATAAATATAAATGACAAAATATTTTGAAATTTAAATAAAAATATTTAATGGAGAAGAAAATTCTTATATGAAATATTATCATATATACTTCTTAGTCAATTGTAATTTAAATAAAACTTTAAAATATAAAGAGAACTTAAAATTTCTAGAGAATATAAAAAGATAGAAGGTGAGAGAGAATTTTCAAATCTAATTGGTTAATTCATAAAATTCACCAAAAAAAAAGTGAAAAAATTATAAATCATTGAGATAATTAAGAGAGTGACTACCCCACTCTCTAGAATCAGTATTATAATTTATTACAAAAAAAATGGTTATAACCAAGCGATACCCTCCTTTATCTATACTATTACAATTTAAAAGATTTTTATTTACTGTTCATTCAATCTCTCAATTTTTTTGTTTTGATTTGGGTCTTTCACGGTTTCTTATGGGTTGTTGCTATGAAGCCTTCAAGATGGCAAACCGAAGCACAGTTATGATCGTTGAAGCACAAGCCTTTAAATCGAGGGCTCTTTGACTCACAGTGCCTTCCCTCCGTTTGCACCACCATCTCTGCATCAATTAATTATATTCGTCATCATCAACATATATGCATGCTTGATTAATTAATTAAATAGATTTCGATAGTTAATTAACTACGTATTATACATTCTTATATAATTAACTACGTGTGCATAGAATAGAGGCTTACAAGAAGCATGGAGAATGAGCAGCATGGAGAAAAGCCCAAATCGTGCCTTGTGGTCCATAATTACCACCTACGTACAATCTTCAAAAATAATTCATGTGTATCCACTATCCTCCATGTGAAAAGTTTATAATATCCATGTGAAAATAAACCATGAGTATCCTCTATGTAAAAAATTTATAATACTCATGGTTTATCAAATGTTTATCGGATACAATTTTTTATTATTATTATTATTATATTAAAATATTTTCTCTCATTATCTGTTCATATTAATTTATTTCATTATAAAAGTAATATTTTGATAAATCATGGGTATCCACTATCCTCCATGTGAAGCAGTTTTCCTCATACATTTTTTCCTTATTTTTATCACATTTTAATTTTCTTTATTATTATTATTATCTTAAAATAATTTCCCTCATTATTTATTCCTATTTATTTGTTTCGTTACATGAAAACTCACATTAAGCAATACAATAAATGTATTGATTTACATTAAATTTAACATGATATTTCAATATATCATTTATGTCTTTATTTTATTCATTAATATTTTCATTTATTATTTCACTTATCTATTCTATTTATCTATTTATTCTATATTAAAATTGCTCATCCATAACACGTGTGACGTGTCATGTTTTCTCACTTGCGTTTCTTTAATTTTTTATTAGCAATACAGTAAAGTGATTTTTTATGAACCATACAACTATCTTTCATGTGAGGCAATCATTCTCCAACCGTTTTCTTCTATTTTTCTTTTTATTTTTTTATCACATTTTCTTTTTTTTTTGTATTATATTAAAATAATTATCTCTCTATTTGATTCATTAATGTTTTCACTTATTATCTCTCTTATTTATTCTATCTACTCTATATTAAATTTTTTTCACTCAGTACATATTTCACATCTATCTATACTATTACAATTGGCTAGATTTTTTGTCACTATTCATTGGGGGGTAAATTTTTTTAATTCCTATAAGTAGTAAAGTTAAGAGTTCTAAATCTAACCTAAACTATAAGATACATATATAGTAGGTAGATAAATATGGAAAGTTTAGGGAGGAGAAAAAATAATAAAGAGAAAGAATGTGAAAAATGTGATATGAAATTAAGAGAAAAATGAAAAGAAAATTAAGGTGTTAAAGAAGTGTAAAACAAAAAAAATGTGAAAAAAAATGTTGAAAGTAGAAAAAAGAAAGAGATAAAAAGAAACAAACCAAGAGAGAGTGTGAAATAAATGACAATTGATGTGATATAAAAGAAAAAGGGATAATTAAAAAGAAAAAATTAGGCGTGAAAAAATCTTTTATATTTTAAAATGAAACTATTAAATACATAAATACATTATATGCTGCAATCGAAAATATACATAAATAATAGGAATTTAAGTAAACACAAATGACAAAACAACATTAAATATTTTGAAATGAATACAATAGGAATTGAAATCACCTAAAATACATATTCCCTCAATTCCTTTTTATAAGGCACCTTTTAGAATTTTTTGTGTTTCTTTTATAAGTCACTTTACAATTTGAAGAAAACATTTATTATAATTTTCCTTATTTGCCCTTATTAACTTTAATGTCTTTCCAACTATCATATGATAGTGGAGTTAGTTAATAATATTAAATAAGGGCAAAACTAGAAAGTTAAACTATTTTTTAAAACTCAAATAAAATAATTAACTAGCTATAATTACTTTTATTGGTCTTTGTGATTCAATATAGTGTGCCTTATAAAAAGGAACAAATGGAGTATATAATATTTATTTACATTTAAATGTATATAAACTAGATTTTCATTTTTTCCAAAAAAATAAGAAATGTGAAACACAGTTGGGGATACCTCGAATGAATTTAATTCTATTTGATCATCTCACTCCGTTAAAGTTTTAACGAAGACAATTTTCATTTTCCTTTGTTTTGTTGTGACCATTAATAAGTGTCAAAGCTAGACATTGTCACACGTTGGTGTTTATTTACCAAAAATCGTTTTCTCTCATGGTCAATTATATGTTACTATATCTAGGGTGAAATCTCAACAAGGACTTAGGATTCTTATATGTAATTATATATTTAAACGTTATAATTTGACGAAAAATATAGTGTATAGAGGGATATTTAAAAAAAATATAAATAATATATGGTATATTTTACATTTATAATTATTAATGTTTGAAATTTGTTATTTCAAATCAATTTTTTATATTTTAAGTTTTTAATTCTTTCTATATAAATAAGTATAAATTTTAATATGAAAAAAATACTAATTATTATCATTTTCTAAAATTTACATATTTATATTACTTAAATTAAATATATTATAATATTCAATATAAATAATCTATTTGAATGATGTGTGGACACTATTATATAGATGATTAGAAGGACACCAAAAACCTCAATTCATCAATCGTTAGTACACAAATGGCTTTATGCACCCAAAAAAAAGTACACAAATGGCTTTTTCTAGTTATTCAGCTATATATATATATATATTGGTTTATTTCTTTTATATTTTTAATCCATAATTCCTTCCCTTTTATATCTATGTCGATCAAAATTTTAAATCCTTGAAAAATCTATAAGAAAAATGAAATAGAGAATTTTATTTTAGGATATACACACACATACACCAACCTTGTAAAAATGTAAAATATTTTTTATTCAATAATATGTTGTCATATCATTTAATAAATACAACACATCATATATTATAAAACTCAATAAATAATATGAAAATTTATTATTGGATTATAATGTAAAATTTTTTTATACTCTCATGCTTTATTTGTTAGAAGTAAAGTGTATGAGAAATGAAGAGAAGGCATAGAAATGACAGAAAAAAGGCCAACTTCCCTCGTTTGGTGCAAAGACAAAATAAGGGAGAGATGGATAAAGAGGCATGGGTCACATGGATTTTAATTTCTCAGCTAAATCAATGAGAGACAAGAAGGAAATGCAGAGTGAATGGTGATAATTATTAATGGCTTGGAAATCAATTTCTTTTTCTTTCTTATCATCGTTTTATACATTGATAATCAATTATTGTTAATAAAAATCAATTTTTATGCACAACAATCGATTTTTGACAAAAAAAAATTGATTTAAAAAAACATTGGGAAATTTTATAATTTCTCTTCTATTGCTCTTTATCCAACTAAATAACTACCCATTACTATTTCTATTCTATTTCACCCAATTTTTCTCATAGCAAACAACCTATAAATTAAATTATCTCTATTTCTCTCTTTCATATTTCTCTCTTTTCTATTTCTTTCTCCTAACCAAAAAGAGTGTCAGTATATATTCATTAGACTCTTAATTTTAAAGTAAAAGTGTAAAAAAATATTGTTGCATTATTTAATGAATCCAATATCTTATACAATTATTAATATATTCAAATTATCAAGTAAGATGTTAACACAAAGTTGATTAAAAATATAAAATACTTTTACATTAAGAATGTATCAAAATTAAACTCATAAAAATAATTTTAAAAGCTTATATTGTAATTAAGATGTTTATGCATAAAAAACAATAATTACTATTCATTATGATTATGAGGTTAGATTTTTTAATTACATAAGCAATCACAATAAACGATTATTAAATTCTTAAACATCAATATATAATTACTCAAACTTATCTCAAGTTTACCATCCACCAAAGCCCACATTTAGAGCCTTTGATTTGATATTTGATATATTATATAAAAAATTGGGAAGAAGCCCTTCTCCCACTTGCCCCAAATGGATATATCTGTCCCTAAGCTAATGCTCCTAACCCAAAATGTCAAGATAAGTATCATTCTTTCTTAAATCTTTTATGTATAGCTAGCGCCGTCCTGGCTCATCATGTAAGTGCCCTTTTCAAGACTCGAGCGTTGTGTTCACATGGGACTACATGTCAAGTGTCAACCTTGTCTGACCTGTTTGTAACAGAATGCAAGAAGCTTCCAAAGATAAATAAAGTACTTGCATTGCATACAAGTATTCTTTTCTTCCCATCGCATCAAGCCACGAGGTAAGAGTCCCCTCTAAACTTTTTGATCTTCTTTCAGTTGTATTTAATAGTACTTTGTCTTCCACCATAACCCACAACTAAAAGGACCTATTTTTTTTAATCATATATATTCTTCAATTATTATTCTTCTTCTTGTTCTCCAGAGAGCCAGGGTGGTGGATAATAACTGTCCCCAATTATATAAATATAAATTATAGAAAAAAAACTATATTAGCAATATCAAGTAGTGTAGAATGAGTGTGAAGTTAGATGCCAGGGACCAATTAGTGTGAAATGAAATTACTTCTTCTGGATCTTTCTAATTCCTTAATTCACTTCACTAGTTATATTCTCTCTTCCTGAAAGCATGTGTCCCTGTGTATGTGTATAAATAAATGTGTGTGTATGTGTAAAGCCCAACATTCCTTAACCTATCTGCAAGCTCTGTCTTCATCCTTAGGGTATGAGTGAGATCAAATATGGCTACCCATATCCAGCTCAAGGTACATGCTTACACAAACCTCACATATTCTCCACAGACCCTTCTTCACTCTAGATGCTTTTGAATTGCCTGTATCATTCTGTTTTGTTTGTTCTCAAGCAAATAAAATGAATTAGTTAGTTCAGTTGCATAGAAGTTAGTCATTTTTCCCCATTTGCATCAACCATTGCTTGGCTTTGAACATTCTTAATTTGTATTTGTTAATTTCTGTTTAATTAGTACTAAACAATTGTTATGATTATTATGTCCCCACAGGTCCTTATCAGGGGCCACCTCCAGTGGCAGCACCTCCACAATACTATGCTGCTCCACCACCCAGGAGAGAACCAGGTTTCCTTGAGGGATGGTAAGCAGAACAGTTATATATACAGAAAGTGATGTTGCTTCTTCCATTAAGCCAAAAGTAACATTTATTTATAAGCAGTTATTATATATATTCCCCTTCCTGTTTAAAGCTTTTGTTTATTTTTTGCTTTATTTGCTTGTTTTATACAATTTCACAGCCTTGCAGCCTTGTGTTGCTGTTGCTTATTGGATGAGTGCTGCTGCTGCGACCCAACCATTATTTTTGCTAGTTAATTGATATACTATGGTAATAGGAAAGACACTATAATTGCAACTATGTTAAGGTTTTTATTTTATAATAGAATCCTTATAAATTATATATGAGTACTAGTAGTCAGTATTTATTTCCTTAAATGTATTTGTCTATTTGAGAACAGAATTAGCTTTGGTCTTGTTCTTTTTTGTAAAAAAATGTAAAGACTTTTGAAGAATGCTGGGCTTACTGTTTGATAAGGATGGAGATATGTTGGTGTGGAAAAGGACATGTATTATTAATAAAACCTCATATTGTTTTACTCCTTCCTGGATATTGATCCAGAACAGGGAGACTCAATTACTAATTAATAAATAAGCAGCCAAAAAAGTAAAGAATTTGGGTGTGTTAAAATCATCGACAAACCAACTAAAGACTTCTCAAAGAATCACTTTTAACTTTCACATATTTGAGAGGAAAACTTTTTGTCCACAATAATTTCAGCTTCATCTAATTTGTTCTGAAATAGTACTTCTCACAAGCATGTGATTCATCACCCAATGTTATTTGGGCAGCTATTATATTTTTCGATAAACTTTTTTTAGAATAATTTACATAAAAAGAAAATAGAATAAATTAGGAATCTAAAATAAATTCAACTTCTTCCCTAAGTTGAAATTAGTTTCTATGACTCATTTTTTTCATAAACCCTGTCATTTAACTTCTCCATAAATAACTAATTTCAACTTATGAAAGAAGTTAGAATAATTTTACCTTCTTAGTTTATTTTATTTTCTTCTTCTATATATTCTTCTAAATAAATTTATCCAAACTTATCCCGACTCTCATTTCTTGTGAAACTCTTCTGAAAATACTTCTATGACACTTAAAAACAAAGAGAAATGCATCACTTACAAAATGGGAAAAAATTATTCTTCATAAATAAAAGTGATTTTTCTAATTATGAAAATGAGATTTTTTTAATCAATATTTTATTTATCGTGGGGTAACGATGACCTCACAAACTAAAATAAAAAGGGTTTTTTATTAAAAAAAAAAGTTGTTAGTGACATGAGTGAAAATTTTCTTGATTTATCGTTTGAGTGAGAGATGTATTAAAACTGACCTGATTTAAAGTGATAATTTTTCTACAAAAGTCGTTTTGATGTCCGTATTGTATAAGATTTTGAGGAAATAAAGATTCCAAATGATAGTTGATCTTATCATATCTATTAAATTTGTAGTGTATAGGATTCTTATGTGTGTGAATTGTGTTGGTAGTCTATGATAACTGGTTGTGATGTTTGGTGTTGATAACCTCTCCTTTGAAAATTGAGTAAAATTTTGGATGTAAGAATTATAAACGAAACTCTGCTGGAATTATGGTAGAATTCTGCAACTTAGAAAAATTTTAAAAGAAAGAGGAATGAATGTAAGATAACAGTGTATCATATGCATTGTGCTGGTTGGAGAAAAAGCCACAAAAGGTACCTTGAGAAATAAGAAGGGGAGGCAATAATGAACACAATAATGTTTCATTAGGTGGGACAGAAGGGGAGGCAGTAATGAACACAATGGTGTTTCACTAGGCAGGATTGCGTCCCCATAACTGAGAAATTCTCTTTAGGTTATTGGCCATCCCTCACGAGTCCCTGATTATTATCATGATTAGTGGAATGCTTTTGGTATTCTATATGGTGCTAGGAATGTATAATACAACTAGAAAGGTTGATTGTACTATAACGAAACTGATACAAAATGTGATGTTGCTAATCACTTCTTCAAGATGATTAATCGAAGTTGAGAACTTCAAGGTGCATTGAAGGTGATGACGGACCCACACGCATTCCATTTGTAATACAATAGATAAGTATAATGAAATCAATCTAATTCATTTCTTGGAATATCATTTCATCCATGGTTGTAAACACCGGATCGGTTGGTCAGACCGATTCACCGGTCATGTGTCTAGTCCAAATAAACCATAGAACCATTCATGCAAAAAATCAGTCAACCCGGTCAAAAATCGATAAAAAACTGGTGGTTTAATGGTTTAGACTGGTTTAGTAAAAAAGTCCAAATCGACATCGTATCGCATATTTTAAAAAAACTTAACAAATTTAAAAAAAAAATGCATCAAGTTCAGGGATGAGGGACCAACAGACCAGTAGCTGCATGCACTCCCCGTGTCGCCGTTGATTCCGTCACCCAACAGCTGTGCAGCAGACCCCCTCCTTGTCCTCCCAGCAACTTCGCGCATCATAGAGTCGCATCAAATTCTGTATTATGTTTTTTTGTTCATTCTCCATCAAAGATTCCAATCCCGCTTCATAGATCCGACTGGTAGGTCCAAATCATACTTTGGTTGGAATTGCTTCAACAGTGTCTCTTGGAAGCGTTCCAGTGTTGCCTTAGGATTGCTAGCCTCCCTGTACTGGTACTGGTAGTAAGCAAGTGATTTTAGTGCTTCCACACCTAGTTGCATCTCTCCCTCAGTCGCTTCCTCATGTCAGAATGTTGCCCAAGGCTAATCAACCATGCATATGCATTATCTACTTCAAAACACTAGATAATTCTATGCTAATCAACCATCCTTTTAGTGCTTCCGTAGCTTTTTATGTTTTGGAATTATTTTTTCTAGTTGTATATTATTTAATTTATTATATAATTTTTTAAAAAATTATTATTTAATTAATATCGGTTCAACCACGGTTTGACCATTGAATCTTGAACCAGTGCCCTGACCGATTAAAACCATGATTTCATCCCTTGTGTGCAATTCTTGACTGCGAAAATCTGATGGATTACTGATTGTTTTTTAAATTTATTGTATTTATGAAATTGATAATGTTTGCTACTTTTCTTTCATTTTCTTTTTTGCTAATATGTTATTATATTTTTTTCTCACCTTTATGTTTTTCATTGCTTATAACTTAAATGTATTTTAGTTGAGCGAGACCATGCCAATATTTGCATGAGCGACAACGATTTGGAGGTGGAACTTAGGACTTTAACCTATATGGGATATATTACCTTTTTTATTTATCATGCAAATCCCATTATCCAGACGTCACCTTTACGTTTTCGTATTCCCGTTATGTACACTTTTACGCTGCCTGTAGGCTACGGACGCCAAACACCAATTCCCCAACCACAACTATACTCACCTTAACCTAAATCCTCTAGAGGAGCTAGAAGATCTACTCAGGCAAGGAATGATGATTCGAAAGTACTTTTCCTTCCCATATAAGCATATATATCGTACCTGGCTTGCTCCTATGATGGGCCATCCAATTCACTCTGACCACAATGGTCTGAATGGTTGGATTAAAGAGGATGACGAGGACCCAGAAAAGGAGATGTTTAAGGATGAGGAGGAAGAGTAGCGGCTAAGGAAGGTGGTTGTGGTTGTGATAGTTGTATGGTTTGTGTTGAAAATTAGGGGATGGAACGTGTGGTCCGAAAATCGCATGGCATTATTAGTTTTTATTGTTGTCGTCGTCGTTATTATTATTATTATTATTATTATTATTATTATTATTATTATTATTATTATTATTATTATTATTATTATTATTATTATCTTTCTAACTATTATTTTCATTAACCAGTTGACTATATAAACTATGACTTATTTGAGCCAGTTATGCAGTAGATATATGTTTCTCTATTGTTTGTTCACGTTGTGTTTGGATAATATAGCTTAATTAATTGCAAATTTTGATATTACAGTAATTCATCTCATACCAAAAAATATCATGTTTTTTGGAAAAACCTGGTTAATTTAGATTTAGGAAAAAGGGCATCACATCATGTAAGGCCAAAAGTATATATCTTTTTTAAAATGTGTAGGCCGAAACCTAAGTTTTTCATATCACATGTAGGTTGGAGCCTAATTTTGTTATGAGGTTCATCATAAATTGTCTTCCATGGATTATGTAAACATACGCTCAAATTTATTAAAAAAAAAATGCATTGACATCTAAACTTTTATGGGAAACATTCTCATAAAAATCATGTTCATCACCATAGCCAAACAAGAATGTCATACATGGGTTTTCAATGATAAACATATTAACCATTCAACAATAAACATCATTTGCTTATACAAGTAAGAAAAGAATTCATTAAGGAGTAGAAGAAGACAGAAGAATAACATATCAATTATGGATGCCAATGAGTATGTGGATTATACTCACCTTGTGTGCGATTGTGGTGAGGTTCTTGGCTCACAAAACTCCCTAGGTTGTTTTGTTCTTCCCTTTTTTTCCTCGTATTTGTCTCTTCTCCTTGTTGTTCATCTTTCTCTCTCTCGCTCACTCTTTCTCTATCTAGGGCTAAGGAAAATAAAACTCATTTGTATCCTAAATGGGGCTTATATAGTCCAGTTTAAATTTTTGAAGTTGTGATGCAACGCTCAAGCATCATAGTCCAATACTTGAGCATGGCCTATTCAACGTTGTGCACTAGGTAAAGGATGGAAAATGATGTTAACTCTCAAGTGTGATTGTGCTATGCTTGAGTGTTGAGATTAGGCTAAAATTTTGTTGTTAATGCTCAAGCGTGCGAAGGCTAACACTAGAGCATTGGGGTTAAGTTGAAATTTTTTGTTAATGCTGAGGGACACCTTCCACGCTTGAGTATTGACACCCATTAATGTCTCTTTAGTTTTATTTCTTAAACGTATATTGTTTGTTCTATGACCTATTATTTATCCTATTTTTCTTACTCCTTTTATTATTAAAATTATATATTCTTACTTAATTTTTCTGAGTTTATTATGTGTAAAATTTGTGATGTTATGAGAGAGATTGAGAGAGAAAGTGTGTTATATGAATTACTGTATATTTTCGTTGTATTAATAGGTCATCTCAAGAATAGACGTCCCCATGTATTTGTGTTTATTGAGAAGTGTTATTCCTACAACTTATAAATACAACAACTCATACAACATATGTTTCCCCATAACATTATCTATCACATCTCACACTTCTTTGTTTTCTATCTCTTTCTCTCTCATCATAGTATAAGTCAGTGTACATCTTTGATCAGCCAAAAAGAAATGTATATCTATGATATACAAATAACATTTCTCTATGTTTTTTAGATCCTAATAGGTGAACAGGATATCCTTACTTGCTTCAACCTTTGTTCATCTTGTTGGAGTAATACCCACACTTTTTATTATCGTATCTGTCTTACCAAACACACACATAGTCATAGATCAAGTATTAATTCATAGACCACGTGGTTGTCTGAGTAGGAATTTTTGTTTATACAACAATCTTTGTTGTATAAGATTGTTCAAGTACATAAAGTCCTAGTGGATAACATTAATTATTCATCTATTTGCCAAATTAAAGATTGTTTGAATAGTTCATGTTTTCAAGTTTAGTAATTTTAGTAGGGTCGATCGCTAACTCTCGCGTTTTTTTTTCTATGGCCAAATCTCTCTCGTGTTTATGTTCACGAATTCCCGACTTATATTGCGTTTATGAGATTTTACTATGTGTCGAACGAGAACTTCAACAAATCTTACATTTTGAATAATGGACATGGAGAATACATGATTATGGAACTTGTGTTGGCTACCATTGCATCTAAACTTTTTTTTGGTTGAAAGTGATTAGATTAACATTAGCCAAACGACACTTACATCAAAATCAAAGAGTGATACTGCAATGCTTCAATAGATAACACTTACAAAACACAAGCATGCTTACTCCAAGACATGGAACCAAATCAAGAGCTGAGAATAAAAACATAACAAGAAACTGAAAAATAAACAGAGATAGCAACACCCAAATCTCCACCATGGCCACCCTAATCATTGGATTCAACCGCTAGCTTCAAGAGCGAAAATAATGTTCTATTTTTCTTTCATCGCTTCTAGTGTTTTCTTTCCTCTTTTTTCTTCTTTCTAACCAGCTCTGCTAACACTGCAAGCATGTTGGACAAGGTCGCTAACTCACTTTGATACCTAATATCAGAGTCGATTGAGTTCGTGACAAATGGGCTTTGGATGAAGATGAGGAATGCCATAGGAGGTTAGAAAGGAAGAGGTGGTTGGGTTAAAGGAGGTGACAGAGAGAGCATGTAAGGAAAGTATAATATAGGAAGAAGTGGAGGGGCAACCAAGAAGTGGTGGTGGAGGGAGGAACAGAATAGGTGGGGGAAGGAAGAGAAAAGGGAGAGAAAAAACTCTCAATGGGGAGTGAGGTATACCGACCTAAAGTGGGGGCGCAAACCCCTCCATGAGTGAGGAGAGGCCCCCCCAGAAGGAGGGAGGGGGAAGCAACACTGGTTGGGAGGGTTTCTATGCCCTGTGTTAGGGTTTAACACAAGGGGTTCGTAGATCCCTCAAGAAATCTCATTGCATTTGCACTTAGGAAGTCTAGAAAACTTCCATATGAGTTTGGATTAGGTTTCAATCAACCTTGTCGAAGCTTGACTCATTGATCCTAGCACTCCTTTGTTGGTTTTGTTAAAAAAACAAAGATTTAAATATACATAGATTGCTCTAGGTGTTACTACACTAAAACGAGGTATTAGAAGGACATGCAAAAAGAAAAAAGTGTGACAATGAGGTGGTTCTTACATTTGTCGTTCAGCTGTAATTTCTACTAAGAATTATTGTGTGAAAGAGGGTTGAAGGATGAAGTAGAATTTTAGAAGATTTGAAGTGAAAGTGTGAAACATTCTGACCTGTGAAGATTATAGCATCAGTTCTCTAAAAAAACAATACATGTGGGTCGATTCGGGTTCATTGGGTACAATATTGGAGAACCCGATACCCAAGCCAATTATGATCGGGTTCATTTTAAAAAAACCAAACCAACCCGTGAGTTCAACCCGAACCGAAACAATACGCTTGGGTCAGGTCGACCGGGTTCGCGGGACGACCCAGACCCACTTACACCGCTAACTTTGGGAACCCATAACCCTTTATTATTTCTACATTACTTCCACTCTCTACCAAACATGTGGCAATGCTATTCCTTGCTCCTGCATTTCCCCGCTACTTTGGCCCAACCAAAACGCTTAGTGTGCACCCTTTCTCCAATAGTAGTTTAACAAGCATATGCAAGTCTCCAACCAAAGTGCAAAATATTAGCAATGCTATCACAAGAGAACAAATTTTATGCATAGATTTCGATATCGTTATTCAAACAGCCGTGTTCAGTACTCCACAAGTACTACAAATTAAAGAGCCTCCTAGTAAAAAATGACTTTGAACATTAAACATTAGATACAAAAAAGAAGTATCCTTGTATTCTTCTTGCAATTATGTGATGATTAATAGGAAGAAACAAATGCTACAAACCCATGGCTACGTGTCTCACTTCTTGACCTCCTCATACTCGGCCTCGGGAGCCTGGTCACCACCCTGAGAACCTCCGGCTGAGGAACCACCACTAGAACCACCTGACATGTGCTGTCCAATCTTGGAGACAGCTTTGTTTGCAGCATCAAGCTTTGACTTAATTTCATCAGCATTGTCCCCTGCCATCGCCTGTCTCAAATCTGAAACTGCATCTTCAATCTCTTTGGCCACTTCACTAGGAATCTTATCTCTGTACTCACCTAAACTCTTTTCAATGCTGTAGATGGTTGTATCTGCACTATTTCTGATGTCAATAAGAGCCTTTCTTTCTTGGTCTCTCTGCGCATGCAACTCTGCTTCTTTGACCATCTTATCAATCTCATCTTCTGAAAGCCCTCCAGATGAGCGGATGGTGATTTGTTGTTCTTTTCCAGTGGACTTGTCTTTGGCAGAGACAGTAACAATACCGTTGGCATCTATGTCAAATGTAACTTCAATCTGAGGCAAACCTCTTGGGGCAGGAGGAATGCCAACAAGCTCAAATTCTCCAAGCATTTTGTTATCTACAGCCATTTCCCGCTCACCTTGTAGCACCTTAATACCGACTTGAGTCTGATTGTCAGCTGCTGTTGAAAACACCTGAAACATCGATATCAAAATTTAGAACATACTCTTCCAAATAGCTAAAAATACATTTCACAAATCTGACTGGGCTAAACATCAGAAATGATTAAACTAGCTACAAACAAAGAAAAGGAGATATTTAGTTATATGCAGTGGTTCTCTTTTTTTACCCCTTGAATGTTTGTAAGATACTTTTCATTTTGGGGGAGAGGGGATTTTAATTAAGAATATAATTGTGTGATTTAATGTTACATTACTTCTGAAAGACACTTCCTCAGAGCCTGACAAGTAGAACAAAATTGTTTAAGTAATTAAAATATTTAAGGATTACCTGACTCTTTTTGGTAGGAATTGTGGTGTTGCGGTTGATCAACCTGGTAAAGATACCACCCAAAGTCTCAATACCCAGAGAAAGTGGAGTTACATCAAGGAGTAATAGCTCTTTAACATCTCCACGTAGGATACCACCCTGGATAGCTGCTCCCATGGCAACTGCCTCATCAGGATTTACTCCTTTGCTAGGACTCTTTCCAAAGATCTCCAAAACCACCTCCTGGACTTTAGGAACACGGGTCATCCCTCCAACAAGAAGAACCTCATCAACATCCTTGATAGATATGTTAGCATCCTTCAAGCAGCTCTTGCATGGTGCCTTTGTCCTTTCAATCAAGTGGTTTACCAAAGCCTCCAACTTAGACCTAGTCAATGTGATGTTTAGATGCTTTGCACCAGATGCATCAGCAGTGATGAAAGGGAGATTTATATCTGTTTGAGATGTTGAAGACAGTTCTATTTTTGCTTTCTCAGCAGCTTCCCGAAGCCTCTGCAAGGCAAGCCTGTCCTTTGAAAGGTCAATACTCTCAGTTCTTTTGAATTCACTCACTAGAAAGTCCAATAAAGCATTGTCAAAATCCTCTCCTCCCAAGAAAGTGTCACCATTGGTTGCTTTCACCTGAAAAAGAAGACGATCTCAGTAACAATTTCTAACATTATTCCTAATGACAGGTCAAGAAAAAGGCATAGAAGAAATAAGTGTCAAACCTCAAAAACACCATTAGAAATTTCTAAAATGGACACATCAAATGTTCCACCTCCGAGATCAAAAACTGCAATGAGACCCTCTTTGTTGTTCATCCCATATGAAAGTGCAGCAGCAGTGGGCTCATTGATAATTCTCTGGACATCAAGACCAGCAATTCTACCAGCATCTTTTGTTGCCTGCCTCTGAGCATCATTGAAGTAAGCAGGTACAGTAATTACAGCTTTTGAAATTGACTTTCCAAGGTATGATTCAGCAGTTTCCTTCATCTTGGTGAGAACAAAAGCACCAATTTGGCTGGGAGAATACTGCTGCCCATTGGCTTCAACCCATGCATCTCCATTGGGTGCCCTAACAATCTTGTATGGTACCATCTTCATCTCCTTCTGAGTTTGAGGATCATCAAAGCGCCGACCAATCAAACGCTTGGTTCCAAATACTGTGTTTGTTGGGTTCGTCACAGCCTGACGCTTGGCTGGTGTACCCACAAGCAGCTCCCCTTTCTGGTTGAAGGCAACCACTGATGGTGTTGTTCGAGCTCCTTCAGAATTCTCAATAACTTTGGGGTTCTGAGAAGGGCCTAAATATTAGCCAACAAAAACACAATGTACTGAAAACATGCCTGAAAAAAATTAATAGAAACAAAGTCTTACCTTTCCCTCCATAACAGAAACACATGAATTGGTAGTACCCAAATCAATTCCAATGACATCATTACCAGCAGGCTTTGAACTGCAGTGAGGACGTAATTTTACAATGAGTAAATTTGCTCAAGATTGGAAGTATCAAATATCTCTCTACTATGACTGAAACACTTGTGAAAACAGAATGACACAAGGAACCTGAAAGGTCGAGACAAACTTGCCCACTTGTGACCTACATATGATGTCTTTGCGCTGCCCGAAAACTGCACAACCATGTGAAAGAGAATGGAAATTAACATCTGAATAATGCTCCTCACACATATGACCAATATAAGTCCAAATGTCATGATATCAACAGTTACTCATATATTTACTATGCCCCAAATAAAGAAGCAATTCCAAAATTCCAAAATTGTCGATCATGAAAAATTAGATTAGAAGCAACAAAACAAAGTAATCACATCCCGTACTTGACGTGGGCAACATTAAAGTGAGTTGCCCAGATAATTTAGCAACGGTTTATGCCAATACATGATCCAATAATTAGTAAATTAGTAACACGAAAAGCGACAAGTGCTTCTATCTTCTATAAAAGTGCGTAGCACATAAGTAATTCCACTCTCAAAGTCTGGTCTAAACAGTTAAATTCGAAGATCTAGTAGTGTGTACTGTCGGCTAATTTTTTTTTTTTTTTTGGTATTTCGCATAAGTGGATGTTACCTTCGCAACAAGGTCTCATAATCACATAACGCAAAATCACCTTTAACAGATCTCAAAAACCAATTACGAAAACTAGAAAGCTACAGCTTGGGCAGAAACTTGAACATATAACAAAATTTGATTCACCATCCTCGTAAGATAACACATAAAAGACAAAGGCCAGCTTAATCGAGCAAAAAGAATCAAATTGGAGATGCAAATAAAAAAAAAAGTGCGGTGATGTACCGATCGAAAGGCAGAAGCAGAGGAAGAGGCAAATTCGCGTCGCCGTAGGGAGCGGAGCAGGGCGGTGGCGGCTGCCATGGTGAATCGGAGGGGCGAAGCAGCGAAGGTTGGGAGTGAGGAATGGGTTGGGTTGGGTTGGGGGTTTGGTTATAAATTAGGGTTTAGGGTTTTTGTCGTGACGAAAGGAATGGTGAGGATGAGCGGTGGAAATGGAATCGTATTCGTGTTCTTCAAGACATAATACAAAAATAATTTTCTTTTTCCTTTTTTAGAAGCCAAAAAATAATCCCCACATGTGCAAAAACAATCGGGACAACTTCTGGTTTTGTTACACGTAGAAACTTAGAAAATATAAGAGCTGAACAAAATTAACATTAACAAATAATAAATATGTTTTGAGTTTTCAAACTGAAATTTATTTTGGTTTATTATTATTATTATTATTATTATTATTATAGCTATGCTTTTAAAATTGGACCGGTAATTGAACTGGTGAAGATAATAGTTCACGATTAAGTGGTTCAACCGTGGTCGAACCAATAATAAATAAATATATTTTTTAATGTTATATAATATTTTTAAATAATAAAATATGATAAAATTATAAAAAATCAAGATATATAAGATTATAGATTAATATAAAGGACCTTATTATATATATTATACCATAAAAAATTCATAATAACTAGAAATATCACCCGTGTGTTGCACGGGTTTATTTAGAATTGATAATTATAATGTTATATGAGTAAATTTTAAATACACATATATATATATATGAAATATGTACTAATTAATTATTTTCTCTGTCATATGTGTTGAGTTTCCTATATTTGTGAAATTTGTGTTTTCATTTTCCAATCATATCTTGTGAAAGATTCATCATCATTAATGGAATCCTCCTAAAAATATTAGTAATATGTAAGTTTATAAAAGTAATTTTTTTATACATGATTTTGTCAGATTATTTTTTTTTCCTCAATTATAAAGGTTTGAGTATGAGTGTTTTTTATATATACACAGAGTAATAAGGAAGTGAAAGGACATGATGGAAGGTGTAATGTTATAAGTGATCATGTTTGTTTTAGTAGGTTAATAAATATCATTTAAATATGCTAAATTATTTTTTATTGTTCGTGTTATCTAATAAATATTTTAAACAATGAGCATAGTTTAATAGGCATCACAACATATTAATTAGTCGTCCAATATATATGAAATAATTGTAATTATGTATAGATATGTGGTTATATATACACACACTTACATTAAAGACCTTTTCAGCTTATGTTTTACTTGCTATTTTATCTATTCAATATATAAAGCAAGATAAAAATGGTTTGAATTGTCTAATCGTCACATTTAATTTTGTGATGAAGTGTCTTTTGCCATTATTTGTGAATATAGTTATTAATAACTAATATAAATGTTCTTATACATAAAATTTAAATATTAAAATAATTACTTAAACAATTATTATTAATAATAATATTATTATTATTTAAATTTAGATGTGTGGTTATGTATACACACACTTACATCACACAAATATAGGTCTTAATTGTAATAGGTATATGATATGCATTGAGTAACAATTATCAATATGAAATAATCCTCCTCCTCCTCCTCCTCCTCCTCCTCCTTCTCATCATCATCATCATCATCATCATCATCATATAAGCTCTTTAATGTAATATGTTGAAAGTACTCAATGGAATACAAAGAGGTGAAACTACGCATTTATCATTATAATTTTTATGTAAATTAAGCTATGCATTTAAAGAATAATTCATTAGGTATTATAATAACTATTACATATACATTTAATGTATAGAGTAGATTAATATTATATAATTTTTTTTCTCAATTAATATTATATAATTTAAGATTTAAATTGAAAAATGAAAACAAAAAAATGAATTAATTATTTTAAATTAAATATATTTATGTATCTTGTAATTTTTAATTTCAAATTCATAAAAATGAAAATTTCTATGTATGAATATTTTTTTTTGATATTATATGTATGAATAAAAATTAGAAACATAACTCAATTAACTTGATATTTTAATTTATTTATTATGTAAAAGTAAAAAAATTGCAGAAGAAAAATTTATAAAAATATAAATTGTTAAAAGTACTCAATGGAATACAAAGAGGTGAAATTACGTATTTATTATTATAATTTTTTTGTAAGTTACACTATGCATTTATCATTATAATTTCTTTTGTAAGTTACACTATTCACTTAACATTTAATGTAAAACTCAAGTATATTATACAATATATATAATTTTTAATTTCAAATTCATAAAAATGAAAATTTATATGTATGAATATTTTTTTTTGATATTATATGTATGAATAAAATTAGAAACATAACTCAATTAACTTGATATTTTAATTTATTTATTATGTAAAAGTAAAAAAATGCAGAAGAAAAATTGATAAAAATATAAATTGTTAAGAGATAAATAAATTGTTAAAAGTACTCAATGGAATACAAAGAGGTGAAATTATGTATTTATTATTATAATTTTTTTGTAAGTTACACTATGCATTTATCATTATAATTTCTTTTGTAAGTTACACTATTCATTTAACATTTAATGTAAAACTCAAGTAAATTATACAATATATATAAATAGATAGACTAAATAATAAATATTTAGGTGTAATCCCTAAAAAGTTATTTTTATTTATCTAAAAAATATTTTAGATTAAATAAAAAATTAAAAAAATTGAAAATTTTAAAGTTGGTCGGTTCAACCGGTTTTTGACCGGTCTTAACCTGTTTGAACAGTTCTCATCGGTTCTGAAAACCAGCCGATTTTTTGGGTTATATGGACCAGACCGGTTCGCGGTCGGACCGGTTGAACCGGCCGGTCCGGTTTTGATAACCATTGTTGAGTCTCAAAAATGTTATTAAGAGGATAATAATGTTTTAGGTCTCGCAACTCCAAAGTTTTAATGAAAAACAAATTTGGCTTTAACGTGAAAGTATAACTTCTGCTGAAGATATTTGTTCAGTACTTCAAAAAGTGCAGTATGGAGAAATCATATCATCTGAAGTACGTGAAACCTTCCGAAGCAAGGAAACCTGCTGAGAGAGTGCTACCTGCTGAAAGCAGTGAACCTCCTGAAGTTGTGAGACAACATACCTTTGCCTGTTTGTCTTCAATATTATACTCTCAGAAATTCTCCTTGAAGACTCAAGTCTCTTGTAGCAGTCTCAGATTACTTGTGCCTCTTATTCTTCTGGAAAGTCAGAGAAAGTGCTTTTTGCCATATTTCAAATTTCTCTCACCAAAAAGGCAAAGTCTGCAGAAACGTACATACGGTTCAGAAAAAGTGAAGTCTGTGAGCTGACTCTACTACCTGCTACTGCTGAGGGTTCAGGTTATGTGTCACAACAGGAGCATTTGCATTAAATGTTATCTCTCAACGGGAAATCGATTGGAGTTCAACGGACGGAAGCTCTCCTCTCTATAAATACTAGACTTCATGAAGAAAGAAACAGAGAACTGAGAACAGAGAATTCAACTTGCTGAAACGCTGCAGAAATTTCCACTCATCTGTTTCATTATTTGTTCTTTGTACAACAACTTTTATATCCTGAGTCTTACTCAGTTATTTGTACAAGTTTTTCCAGTTTGAGCTCTAAACTTGTGTAGTTTCAGAGTTTGAGCATTCATCTTTCAAAATTGTATTTGCTGGGTTAGCCTGAAGAGGTTGTGTTAAAAGAATACTTGGGTTTTCAGCCTAGAGAGGCTGTGTGTTCAAAGAATACTTGGTTAAGCCTGGAGAGGCTTGTCTGTAAAAGAATACTGTTTAAGTTGCCTAGAGAGGCAATTGAAAACAAAGAATACTCGTTGGGCCTGGAGAGGCCAGGTGTGCAAAGAATACTCGTTGGGCCTGGAGAGACCAGGTGTGCAAACAATATTTGTAATCTTGCGGGATTAGTGGAAAATCCAGTGGTGGTTTGCCCTGGGACTGGACGTAGCTCACGGTGTTAGTGGGTGAACCAGGATAAATCTCTGTTGTTAAGTTCTCTCAACCCTTCACTCTTTACTTTCCGTTGTTATCTATTTATTTCTAACTAAGGAGGGTTCTGAAAAGTGAGTTTATAATTTGCGCAGCAAAAACAATTTCACTTATTACTCAAATCAATTTAAAAGTCAATTTTAATGGACCTGCTGAAGTATCTCAGCAAGTCACTGAAAACTCATTTTCAGCAAGTAGTTTGAACATTAAACGTATCTTTGCTTGTTTAAAAGGTTTTTCCAGAAAATCTGTTAACGATTATAAAACATATTCAACCCCCCTTCTAATGTTTCCTGTGGTCCTAACAACCATGATTATAAGAGTTAAGGGCGCACATGGATTAGGATTGTTATTTATTATTATTATTATTATTATTATTATTATTATTATTATTATTATTATTATTATTATTATTATTATTATTATTATGAGGAGGAGAGATCAATTTACATTAGTGTAAGAACTCAAAAAATATTACACTATTGTAAGTGTTTTTTTTTTGTGAATTGCAGGACCTGAAAGGCCAAACAACGCTAACTAGGCTCTCTCAAAGACAGACCTTGAAACATCAAACAAAAAGAAGAATACTAAAAGATGGAAGATCATTAAAGATCCTTAAACCACTACCATTTAACCAAAGGGTTGTGGCTCAGTTGGCAACGCAGACTGAGATTGTGGGAAGAGATCTCGGGTTTGATCCCCACTAAACACACTCTTCGGGAGGGGTGAAGAGCCTTAACTATGACTAAGCCCCAAACTGGATTGTCCCTGGTAATAGGGGATACCTATGGTTTAAAAAAAAAAAAAAAGACACTACCATTTAGACCAAATTTAGCTAGACTATCAGCAACAACACTCGTTTCTCTAAAGGTATGATGCCACCGAATTTCTTTGAAAAAATTCTCACCCCGCTTGATGCAATCAACGAGACTACTGCTAGGATGAGACCTAATGCATCCATTTTCCAGAAGATTTACAGTTGATACGGAATCTACCTCCACGATAACTTTCTTATAGTTCTTCTGTTTTGCTAATAGAATGCCCCTGTAAATACCCCAAAGCTCAACATCCAACACGGAGCACGAACCAAAGGATTGCAAGAAAGCCACCGAAACGTGCCCCATTGGTCTCGAATAAAACCTCCACATGCAACCTTCTGAAGATTCAGAGAACAAGCTCCATCAGTATTGACTTTCACCCAGTTTTTGCGGAGGAGGATCCCACTGAAAAGAGCAAGGAGATCGTCGTCTAGGATGCTGGAGAATAAGGCCTAACTCATTTACTTTACTAATTTCAAATACTTCACCCCTTATTTGATTTATTAAAACCTCTACAGATTCACGCAGACCGTTGAAAACAATATTATTACAATGTCTCCAAATCACCTTAAGCCCGCAAGCAAAGAGGATCGAGTTCTTACTTAGATCTTGCTTGAGGTTTTTCATCATCCACTGATTTACGTTGTTTAACGCGAAGAACCCATTGAGGTTACTGGGATGGATGACCCCCATCCATATATTTCGAGCTTCCTCGCAATCCCGAAACAAGTGGAGTAACGATTCAGACTCTTCTCTATAGACTGCACAGGAGTCATCCAAGGTAAGATTTCTCATTTTCCTTTGAACATTTGTTAGCAATGCACACGTTGTAATTTTCCATAATGAATCCTATGAGGGCCTTTCCATGACCACGAAAGTTTGAGTAGTTTGTTTGGTGTAGACAGATTAACTCTCGAGATGCACTCATATGCCGAACAAATTGAGAAGCAACCGTCAGATGAATTACTCCAGGCTACTATTCTCTACCATTGTCTGTGACTAGGGAAGCGATAAGAGAGATATTCCTGCAAATTTCGTCAGGTAACAGGTTTTGAAACTTTTGTAAATCCCAATCCCCTTGAACAGTAACGTAATCAATAGCTTTCAAATTTGTCTTTGAGTCTGTACTGGTCCCCGATAAATAATTTGATAATGGTTCCAGACACGGTATCCATCTATCAAGCCATATTTTAACAGTCTCTCCATTATGTATTCGCCAAATGTAGTTGTCTTGAACTAGATCCCAATTTGCACAGACCCCGTTCCATAGATTATAATCCCCTGCTCTGCGTTTAATAGTAGGAATTCTCTCATTGTCGCATCCATACTTTTCTCTCGGGACTTCAACCCATAAATCCTCAGTTCGATTGATAAGAGCCCAACCAATCTTCATCATATAAGCATTATTTATGTCCTTAGCCTTTCTTAGGCCTTACCCCCCCCCCCACAAGTTTGGGACTGCAGATTTTGCCCCATCCTATGAGGTGGATATGTCTCTTATCTTCTAAATCTCCCCAAAGAAAGCTTCTGCATCTTCTATCGAGCTCATCACAGGTTGAGGATGGGAGATACATCGTTTGCATCAAATAATAAGGCATTGCATTTAGGACTTAATGTGATAGTGTGAGTCTGCCTATAAAAGATAGTGTTTTGGCCTTCCAAACAGAAAGTCTATGTTTAGTACGATCTAAGATTACATTGAATGTGCTTCTAGTAGTTCTGTGATGTAGTGTAGGAACCCCTAGGTATTTTCCCAAATTTGTTGTCCTTTGGAATCCTAGAGCATTAGAAATCTCCTCTCTAACCTGCACACAAACATTAAGTGAGAAGAAAACTCTAGTTTTATCTAAACTGACCTTTTGTCCCGAAATTTTAAAAAATAGCTCAAGAATGGTTTGAATAATCTCCACTTGGTCCGATGAAGCTTCAACAAATAGGATAAGATCATCTGAAAACGAAAGATGAGAGATTTTTGGCACCCTTCTTCCAATTTTAAAAGGCTTCCAAAATTTGTGAGAAACAACAAGATTAATTAAATGAATAAACACTCAATGCACATTACAAAAATATAGGGTGATATAGGGTCTCCCTGACAAATTCCTCTTGAGGGATGAAAGGGATCCAGTGCTTCACCATTAAGTAGCACTCGCATCTTAGGAGTTGAAATGCACTGCGATATCACGTTCACCAGCTGGTCAGGAATTCCAATATCTCTAAGTGTATCCTTCACAAATAGTCAATTTAAACGATCATAGGCCTTTTCAAGGTTGATCTTAATTGCCATCCAACCATTTTTACCTTTTTTCCTTCTTATTGAGTTAATAATTTCTTGGGTGATAATAATATTATCACGACTTTGACGGTCAGGAATGAAGCTGCTTTGGTTATCACCACAACAGTTTTTTATCTATAACAACGGCTCAAAACCGTAGCATAAAGCAAAAAAAATCGTAGCCTTTTCTTTGGGCAACGGTTTTTGAACCGTGGTACTCTCGAGCGTTGCCTATTCTTTTGACAACGGTTTTGTGTAGTATAGAAAACACTAATAAAAAATTGTTCTTGTTGCTATGACTATATGCAACGGTTTTATGCTTATACTATGAGAACGGTTTTTCACCGTTGTTGATGATGACAACAGAATAAACCGTTGCATATGGTAATCAGACAGTACATATTTATAACTATTGTCATTGATATTAGGCAATGGTTTTTCACCATTGTTATTGATTGAAACAAAACAAACCGTTTTACATGGTTATCAAGAAACACATATGAAACTGTTGCCATAAGCAATAATTTATACAGAATTTAACGATTGGTTAATCAGTAGCTAATACCTAGCTAATAGCAAATCTATATTATTATATTTTGGAAGTTTGGTTTTCACTATTCATTGGTGTTCTTTTTGCTATATATAGTTAACTTTACTTTGTTATATATAGTTAGCTTTATCTATTGTTGATGGATTTCTTATAAATATATATGTGGTTCCTTATTTAAAATTTAAATTAAAATTAGTGCCTATGTTGTTTTCTTTTTTTGTTTTATTTGTCACACATTTTTTTTTCATTTTTTATTATTATAATCTTAAAAAATTTATCACATTATCCATTAATATTAATTTATTTCATTAAATAAGTGGTTTTTTGTGAACTACATTTACCCTTGACAGGAGGTAGTCCTTATCACAATTTCATTTTTTATTATTTAGTAAAATATTTTCTCTTGATATAATTTAAATTTATAATTATATTTATGATGTATTTGTTAAAATTTTCTATGAATATATTTTTTAATTAAAATGATAAAATTCATACTTATGTTGTTTTCTTCTACTTCAATAAAATTATTATTTTATATTTTGATTTATTATGTATTTAGTACATAGTACGTTTAAATGCTAAATCAATTTTTTAATTATATGTTTAAAGTGATTTTTTTTATAAACCATAGGTACCCTCCACAGGAATTAGCCTTGCTCCTGTCGTGAATATTATAGAGTTGTGGGAGTGCTTTAACTAAACGTGATATTATAGAGTTTGTTGATTGAATTCTTACATTAGGTAATGGTGATTTAGACATTTATGGTGATGATGATCACTAATATTGAATTATCGAAGGATTTACTGGTGGATTCTACAGGTAATACAATTGGAGATATAGTTTCATTTGCATACCATAAATTGCTTTTAATTTTTGGAAACATTGTATTTGAGATAGGATAAAGCAATTCTTGCTCCTGCATTAGATGTTCATTCAATTAATGAATATGTCATGACATTATTTCCTAGAAAAGAGAATGTGTATTTGAGTTCTGACACTATATGGAAGGTAGATGAGGAGATTGGTATTGAAGTTGATTGATTGACAACTGAGTTCTTAAATGATATTAGGTGTTTTGCACTTCCTTATCATAAGTTGATGTTAAAGAATGAGTGTCTGTCATGCTAATGAGTAATCTTGATATATCTGGTGGACTTTGTAATGGAACCAGATTAATAAAAGTGAATGTCAGACATTGTCCCA
The DNA here is from genome assembly GCA_026901365.1 of Sesbania bispinosa. NCBI lineage: Eukaryota > Viridiplantae > Streptophyta > Magnoliopsida > Fabales > Fabaceae > Sesbania > Sesbania bispinosa. The sequence continues at coordinate 18,431 of QLOH01000276.1, read as the reverse complement.
TGTTGGTGCGTATTTACCAAAACCAGTTTTCTTGCATGGTCAATTATATGTTGTTGTATCTATGGTTAAGTTCAACAAGACTTATGATTCTTATATGTAATGACAATTTTAAGTGTTGTAATGTGACGAAAAATATGATGTACAAGGAGACATTTCAAAAAATATAAATGAAACAAAATTTATATTCCATTTTTAATTATTAATATTTGCTATTTGATTTTTCAAATCCATTTTTCTTTTTTAATTTTTATATTCTTTATACACTAAGAAATATAGAATTAAATATTAAAAAGGAATAAATCGTTATTATTTTTTAATTACACATATTTAATAAATTATGTATATTATATTATTTAATGTTAATAATCTATTGGAATAATAATATCCGTGCAACGCACGGGTTGGACACTAGTGTGTGTGTATATATATATATATATATATATATATATATATATATATATATATATATATATATATATATGGGTGGGGATCAACTTACTCAAGGAGTAACTCTGGCACAGTTACTCCGCTTAATAACTTCTTATTAAATGTGAATTTAACAAATCTAACCGTTGATTAAATTGATATTAATATGATGATTATGCACATCAAATTTTAGATTAATTGGACATTCATAGGTATGTAATTTTAGAATAAACATTTACTTATATTTTAAAAGGTATATTGCACGTTAAATTGAAGTAATTTGATGAAATATCAAATGATTTTTAAATTTTATGAAATTTTGTAGGCTTGATCTACTTATTAAAAACATGAAATTCAATGTTTATAAGAAGTTATTAGTGGAGTAACTTTACCCAGAGTTACTCCTGGAGTAAGTTGATCTCCACCCTATATATATATATATATATAGAGAGAGAGAGAGAACACTTTATAATTGTGAGAAATAAGAACAACACATATTACTCGTTGGATTAAAATCGACCGCTAAGATCAAAATTAAGAAAAATGAATTCACGTGAGGTCTGTCGTTCCCTTCTCCTTCTCTGCTTTAGGAAGTTGTTTAGCTCCATTATCTTTTCTCTGATATTGTACCTAGAAGAGCTCCGGCAACCCGTAACCGGAGAAATAGATCACGTGAGGGTTCATTTCCGGTTTCCTTCTCTTCTTTCGTTCCCACATTCCCCAACGTCTTCTTCCACCATTGCAGGGATAGTGTGAGTATTAACAAAAACTAAAGAGACTAATAATTTGAATCCCTCCTATTCTGTGATTAATTGGGATGCTAACACATGTTCTCGGGAGTGGTTAGAACCAAAGCAATGGGAATCAAGTTAGTTGTCAATTGTGGGGTACTGCTATCATTCTTCATTTCTTGTTATTTTATAAAAATCAGATGCCTTTCAATGCCAAGCTTCAACCAATAATTAATTGTAGTTCCCCTGTTCTTCTCTGTTATTAATTTAAAAAAATATTTATCGTTTTCGTTCATTGGCTTATGCGTTGCAATAATGGATTAAGAGGCATCACCATTGTCATGTGTTTTACTTTCTAATTGTCATTAATTGTTAACAATGCAAAGAACTTGTTTATCATGTTTCAAAGTGGCAGAGGTTGAGAATAGTCGATGATAATTAAAAAAAGTCGTACCTTGATCCTCTCATTATATTTCGTTACAGGAAAAAGTTTTCGCGACAATCCTTCTACTCTTATTTCAATATTTGGCCGCAGAAAATTTTTGTTCTGAGCATGTACAAAGATTGTAAGTCTATAACATAGAGAGAGCAATGGGTACAATAGTTGCTTGCAGAGAAGGAAAGAAAAAACTACGAGAATGAGGGTAGGAAGTCAGCAACAATTTGGGAGAAATTTTTTTAATGAGATCACGTGATTTTTTAATTTTAAAGTCTAATCTAGGCTCTTCACTCAATCTAACGGTTATTACGTAGAGTTCTCATTCTCACAATAAGAAAGTGTTCTGATTAGGACATGGTCCCTCTATATATATATATATAAACTCCCACATGAAACCATACCATTTAAAAGTGATTTTCTAAGAAATAAAATAGGGGGATGTACAGTAAGCCATGGAATTTAAGATCATATAATGTGGCCATCATAGAATAAGTTTTACAGTCGCAAAAAATAATTACACAATTTATATAGCTATATTCGTCTACAAACAATTAAATCATCAAACTAACATAAAAGCATATACATGTTAAAATAAAGTCGTGTATACATGTAAGATGTCAAATCTATTATCTCTAAGATGAAATTGACATGTGAAATCTATCCTACTATTGGGTTCACAAATCTATTATCACTAAGATGAAGAGAATAATAATAATAATGGCCAGTATCAATCTTCATAATTGTGGACTTTAAGTAATAGAAAATAAATATTCAAATTTCAATCAAAGGGTGGGGAAAATGGGGTCACGAAACTAAAACTTTACAATAAGAATTCAATTCAATTATTCAAATGCCTTAAAAGTGAGCAACAATGCAAGACCAAAAATCTAATTCCCATTGCTATGAAACTAAGGAGGTAATTATTATTTAACACAGGCTAGTCAGTTATATAATTAGTTTGAGATAATTATTATTATGATAAGAAATATTTATTTTATTTTAAATATATATTTACATTTATGTTAAATTTATGTTAGTAAGAAATATAAAAAAAATATAAATTTATTAAGGTAAACATTTAAATTTAGCTCTTTGAATTAAAAGTGCTTCATTTAGTTTAAGTTAAAAGACGTCCAATCCAATTTGGTAAACCTTTGGAGGTATGTTTTAATGGAAAAAAGAAAAGGACAAAATATCATTTAAGTAGATCACTGTAGTTTAAAATTGATTTATTAATTTATTTTCTATAAAACATTTTATTTAATTCTTTAATACTTAAAATATTAGGGGAGATGCTGCGAAGAAACTTTTGCTCCTGATATAATCCACAAGGTTGGCAATTGAAGTAATAGCAATAGGAACCCAATCAACCAGTGAAAGCTACTTTAGGCTTAGCATAGAATAATATTTTGGGGATTCCACCCTTTATCTTAAATCTAGGCATTTAGAATCATCTTTGAATTTGATCAGTGATCTACCTATTCCATTTTGTTAGCATTCTCTATAATCTTATCTTATTTCTTCCCATTTTATTTTTCCATACATGGCACATAAAAAATATCATAAACCAAATATCATTTTTCCAAACAATGTCTTTCTACATGGAACATGTATAGGGCAAACAAAGCTTATACCTGTAACATCCCAAAAATTAGGGCTGAAAGTATAGCGAGAGCTGTTAGGCTGTGGTACCGACCAAGTAAACAGAGAGTGAGAAGGGTTTCGATGAGAAGAACTAAGTTAGAATGAGGTTTTCGGTAGAGTTTACGGTGGCAAAAGTAATTTGGAGGGTGTAAAAAAGAAAAGGGGGGGGGGGGCTGCAGCCCCCTGTTGGTGCGCTTCAGCACACCATAATGTGCTTCAGCGCAAGGCTTATTAGCCTTTGTATCGTGCGCTTCAGCCCCTATGTGCGCTCCAGCGCGCGAGGCCCCTGACACTTCTATCAAGCGCTCCCTAGCCCCCTTTAGTGCGCCCCAACGTGCGCGCGGCAGAGGAGTTTTTAAGCGCGAGCTTCTCCTCCTCTTTCATTTTTTTCCTCTTCTCCGTCCGAGAGTCTTAGAGAGAGAGGGGGAAAGAGATTTAGAGAGAGAGGGAGAGCTAGGGTTAAGAAGGGAAAGAAGATTGAAGAAGAACTTCACCATCTCAAGGCTTGGAATCACCTCCACCTTCCTCCTCTACCTCCATTTTCTCCCCAATCTTCCTCCATTGTCCTCCATTAGAGCTCTATTTAAGGTGAGTGAAGCTCACCATATCTTGAGTGTGTGCTTCCATTATGATCCCTACTCTCTAATCCCTTTCTCTAGTGTGTGTGTATGTTGATTTATTGTTGGATTAAGTGGTATTGATGTTGGGAATGATTATTGGTAGGTTTAGCTCAAACCCTAGGTTGATAGGATTTGGGGGTTTTGGGTTTCCTTGAGATTGGTTGTTATTGATTGTATTTCTTGATAATTCTATATATTCCTTGTTGATCTTGTAATTTATATGTAGTCTTGATATGGTTATGCATAGGAACATGAAATTAGGGTTTATGTGGAGAAATTGATTTAGAGCTTTTAATTAGGGAACTTGTATAATGTTATGCTTTGAGGATTATATCATTATGTGTTATTAGAAGTATGTTTCCATGCTATTGCATGATCTAAAAGACACACTTAATTCCACTTGGGTCCAAGGCCAAGTCCCAGTAGATCTTGGATTTGGTTAAGGGAGGTTCTACTTAGAGAATAATCCACCTTAGGGGGGTGGAGAAGTTCAGGTCATTGATACTCTTATCCAGAAAAGGGCCAAAAGGTAGTGGTCACAGTTGGATTTGAGTATCGACCTCACTGACGCCTCTTAAGACCCACATATTATCAGAGGATCCACGAGCCGAGTCCCTAGGCTTTTGGGTCAGGCATGGAAGGTTCTCTTCGGAGAATGATTCACCTTAGGGAGGTGGACAAGTCAAGTGGTTAATACTCTAATCCAGGCATAGCCCAAAAAGGGGGTTGTAGTCGGGATGTGAGTATTAGCCACATTGACGCCTTCTAGAGCCCCAGAGTAATTGGACTCCGGTCCCCAGAGTAAAACTTGGACTTCGGTCCCCAGAATAATGGTGGGATACGTCCCCAAGGAAGACGTTCCTTGTAGTCTGAGCTCAGGTCTAGCCCCAGAATTAGTGAAAAGAACCCGTACTGTCGGGAAAGCAGTTCATGCATCATATATACTTCAGAGGTTCTCAAATTATTATGTATTTCAAAATTATAGGTTATTTTAGAATATTATGTGTTTTAGAAATATTATGTGTTTTAGAACTATGATGCATGACAGAATTAACGAGTATGTTAGAATATTTAATTATACCTGATTCAGAATTATTATGTATTCAGACTTCTAGATCTATGAGTATCTGTTGTATGTTGCTTGCATTTTAGTGAGACTCCTCACACTGCCTGTTGCATGCTTTGCTCGCTGAGACCGTAGTCTCACCCACGTTTCGGGGATATATTTTAGTTTATGCAGGTATTCTAGCCTTTGTCCAGAGATGAAGAGGAGCTTTTGGAGTAGATCTACACCTCTAGAGACCGGATAGAAATTATGAAGTGTTATCATTTGTAATTAATCGTTAATAATGTAATTAAATAAAGATTTCATCATATGGTTAAGTGTAGTCTTTAATTAATTAGGAATTGATGTAGAAATCGTTAGACTGGCCACGGAGGCCTATTCTTCTTTGGACTAGATTATACTCTTTGTTTATTATATTTGTTACTGGGATTTTTGCTGGTTTTCAGGTGATTCTGGAAATTGGGGAAATGTCCAGTTTTTAGGGGAAACTCTGTCGGATTTCCGGTAGGAGTTTATGAACTCTCACACTTGTGGGTGTAGCTTGCCCCACTTTCCAGTTTAGAATTTTATGTTTAAAATGTGGTGTATGAATCATGTGTTAGTCTAAGCAAACGTTGAATTGCTTAGGCACCTTGCTATTATGTGTGTGCCGATATCGAAAATGGCGCGAAATAATTTCAGAAATTCGGGAATAGTGTTTCCAACGGACATTATTCTTGGATTTAGAAATTAGGACGTTACAATACCAGTACCAGTAATTAATGATCATAAACCATACCAATAGTAAACGATCGGAATTCAGAACCCTTTCTTGACATGCAGTGTCCCAAATTTGGAGTTTGATCCATTTTCAATCTAATCCAATGGTTCTTGTCTTAAAATCAATGCTGCTAGCCATTGAAAAATAGACTCTGTGATGTTAGGAAAACCTCTAGCACACAAGGTTTTGCAGCTTTTGCTACTAAATTGTAAAAATTTACCCTGTGGTTGTAATCAAACTAATTGTGAAAGAACCATTAGAGAATGGCAGAAGGCAACTCTTTCTAACACCTAAATAAGAATGATAGAAAAGGTTTGGATTATGATAGAAAATGGTTAAAATCATTCTCAATATTGAACATCTCATAAGAAATTTATTGTCAAATATACACTTTTGTAGGATAAAACAGTAAGGAGCCTTGTAGACATTAACTTTAAGCATTTGTAAATCCTTCTCAAAGTAACAAAATACTGTGACTTGTTTAAACCACCCTGTCATGATATTACAGAGGGGATATCACTACAAATCACAAGTGTATAAGAGGGTGTCACTCCATCTTGTACTTATTTTGAATCATTTAAATGGAAAAAGAAATATAACATCCTACAAATCACAATCATGGTAAACTTTCTAAAAAGCTTGGAAGAGAAAATACAGAGGATGGTATTATCATTGTTTGCAAACATCATAAAACAAATCTACTAATTCCCTTATTATTCCAAAGAATAGACAAGGAAAGATTGCTAAGGAGAGGCCACCTTTTGAATAATATGGGATGGCTTACAATAACAATGGTCTAGAATATCATTAGAGAATGAACATCTCCTAACAAGGAGAAAGAAAAAACATAGGCAAATAAATTACCTAAAACTTTAAATATCTTATCAAATTGATCGACTTGCACAAGTGGTAAAGATTTTTTTAAAATCCGAAGAAGGACAAGGTTATACTAATATAGAGGGTACAATTATACATTATTCAACTTTGGAATTAGAAAATTGAAAGTTACAACATCAAGTATCCTTTAAAAGTATTTGGTGTGGATTGCTTTTGCACTTTGAAAGAGTGGCTTTGAGGTTCACAACTCGAGGAACAGCCTATAATCTGAACGATTACTTAATGAAAAAACAACTTGACCAATTTTAGAATTAGATCATATATACAAAAACATTTGTTCATTTATTATACAAACCAACATACAAAAAACAAGGTGGAAATGTATTCTGCACATGAAGACATTATTAAATCTTCTTGGCATTTAGGGACCAACTACGCTTTTATCTTGGGTAGTTGATACTACCTCTGTACAAAACACGTATATGATAGTCATTTTTGAAAACGTATTCAAAATTAATTTACAAAACTTCCAAAAAAATGAAAAATAAAACAAAATATCACTGGTATTGAAACAAAATTACAACTCAGAAGAAGAAATTAAATAAAAGAGAAAAAAAAACCTTAACAAGTTAACATCATTCTTGTTGCAGTTGCTTCTCTAATCTCCTTTTGCACAGTTTCCTTTCCCTAAATAACAAGCATAACAACAAACGATTAGAAGAAGGAAATAATTAGGGTTTAAAATTAAAAAGAGAGATAAAGAGGATCCTTTGATTTGGAAGGGGACAAGCAACGCAACAACAAGTATCACGATGGGAACTTTGAGGGGCTGAAGCTTGAAGCTTTGCGTAGGTTTTGTGATGGGTGTATGAACGCGACACAGAAGGATTCGACGTGGTGGTTGTGTGTGCGACGATGATTCACGAAGCTATTAATGTGCTTTGGGATTGACGGGTTTAGTGGCTCCTGGATGATATTTTTGGTGGGCATGTGTTGAGTCTCAAAAATATCATAAAGAAAATATGATGTTTAAGACAACTCAATTCCCAAGTTTAAATGCTTAACAAATTTGAGTTAAAATATTTATCATAGATACATATATGCTTAATGATTTATCTATGATGTTCCAGCAAGAGTCACTATGAGCCTACATAAAAAGACTAAGTGTTGAAGCTGTCTGAAGAAGCAGAACTCGTCTGAAGAGTTGAAGTTGTCTGAAGTATCAGTGCCATCTGAAGTCTCACTTATGACGTGGCACTCTCTCTGCTGAAGCTTGTGAAGACTTTTCTGAACCTCTGCTGCACGTACCTTTTCAAACACGATTATAGCAAGGAACACAGAGACCTTTCCTGGTGATTTTGAATTTCCATACACCACTGAGGAAATCTCTGCAACGCAGGGCCTCTGCAACAACATTTGTAGCACCTTAATGCAAGAGAAACCTTGTATCGTGTCAGAGATATCAGAGCTCTCCCAGAAGCAGGTCTCACAACGGATTAAATAGCAGTTAATGCTATCTCTAAACGGTGGTTTTTCAACGGATTAAAATTTGGGTATAAATACCCCTCTATGAAGGACCATCAAGAAAACAAGGAAACGCAAGGAGAAAAAAAAAGTGAGAAAAATCAACATACAAGAAAGCCAGAGAAACATCACGCTACAAGTTTTTACTCTTAAAAACTCTTGATAAAATTCGCTGTACACTTTTGTATCTCCTGAGCATACCTCATAATTTTATTGTATTCGTTTGAGCTTCAAACTTGTATAGTTTAAAAGCTTAAACTCTTTCTCTGTAAACTCTGTTTAGAGCCGGGAGAGGCTTGGTTGATAAAGAATACTTGATTTTAGAGCCTGGAGGGCTTGGTTGATAAAAGAATACTTGATTGTAGAGCCTGGAGAGGCTTGGTTGATAAAAAGAATACTTGATTGTAGAGCCTGAAGAGGCTTGGACTGTAAAAGAATACTTGATTGTAGAGCCTGAAGAGGCTTGACTGTAAAAGAATACTTGATTGTAGAGGCCTGAAGAGGCTTGACTGTAAAAGAATACTTGTAATCTGAAAGATTAAAAGAAAATCCAAGTGCTAGTTGGCATTGGGACTGGACGTAGCTCACAGTGGTAGTGAGTGAACCAGGGATAAATTCATTGGCTAAGTTTCTTACCCTTATCTCTTGTTAATTCTTTTTATACTAATCAGGGGTTAGAGTAATCAATCTGATATTTCTATAAAGGCAACAAAACATCTTTTAACATCAGTATTTTGGCCGTCCTGAAAACTTCAGACAGTCCTTGAAGAGCCTGTTTGAAATTGTTGTTTTTAACACCTGTTTGCGAAAAGCTTTCTAAAATATTCAGAAACACAATTCAACCCCCCCTTTTAGTGTTCCCTGTGTTCCGTACAGCAGTGAAGGGTTGGTTAGTGGGGTTTATGGAAAAAGAGATGTTGAGGTGGAGGTTTTTGATCCATGGGTAGATAAGTGTTAGCCGTGATGCTTGGTGATTTAAGGGTTATCAGAAGGGAGGATGTTTTGGCAGTTGCGGTGGAGGTGAATAGTGGTGACTGATGACTCATGGTGATTGGGTTCATGATGTAGGAGTTGTTAGGGTTTGAAGAAGGGCAAGAGCGAGGGGATTGTTAGGAAAATGGGTCACAAGTTTGTTTTCAATAGTAAAATTATTCAGAGAGAATGGTTTATTATTTCAAGTTCCATAGACAACGGTTATTCCAATGTTGCTAAAACAAATAAAAAATCATTGGTCTATTTTTTTTTAAGAAACAGTTCCCAATCGTTGGTATATAACAAATATAAAATTTTATTTATTAAATCAACGGTATACAAAAAACGTTCTCTAATGTGCTCTAATACAAACCTTTTTAAAGTCGTTGTAATGAAAGGCGTTGTTGTAGCTTAAAAATGTTGTAGTGTTAGGGCAAATAATGTGGGTTCATAATCGACCGAATCATCCTTTGAGAAATAATCTTAGTGATGATTTTATAGAGATGATTGCACGGCTAATGGGTCTATGTTGCCAAGACAGGTGGCTACTACCCACTTTAGGAATAAGGGTAATTAGTGTGTCATTTAGGTCAGCCACCAATTCAAGAGAAGACATTATTCTTCTAACAAACTCACAGATATCCCTTCTTGCAGTTTGACCAATTGGTGAATGATAAAAAATAGCATGAATACCATCCAAACCAGGGAGATTTGAGGTCCTCCCAATAAAAACAACAACACGCCTAATTTCCTCATCAGAAATTGGTTTAGACAACATGGATAAGTGATCTTCCCAGACAAGGGGGAAGGACTTGTTAAGACAAAATGAAGAGTAATTGGCATCATCTTGAATAGAGAATTGTAAAAATAGTACATAACTCTTCCAACTCTTGTATATCAGAGATCCAATACCATTATCATTAAGTAGACATTCAATTCTATTTCTCTTACGTCTTGCTAAAGTAGTCCCATGAAAAAATTTGGTATTCCGGTCACCAAAAGCTAACCACTTGCTTCTAGCTTTCTAAAACCACAAAATTTCCTCTTGCGCTGCCACCTCTTCATACTCTTTCCATAGTTTTTTTTTGTAAATTTATAAGGCTAACATCCTGAACCAGAGTCATTTATCTACCTATTCCTTCCAAACATCTGATAAGAATTCTTTTCCTGTGAAAAATATTCCTGAAGATATCCTTATTCCAATGTTGAGCCTTATTCATGAAATTCTCAATTTTAGATGTCCAAGTTGTACCACTCGGCCAAGTAGTGTGAACAAATTCCGAAAATTTAGGGTGGGTTAACCAAGAAGCAACGAATCTAAAAGGCCTTCTGTGTCTGTTATGGTTATTTTGCTCTAAAATTGAACCATGATTGGGCAGTGATCATATTTGAAACATGGGAGATGCATGACTGATGTCGTAGGAAACCTTATACGCCACTCCATATTCATTAAAACTCTATCGAGTCTTTCAAAAAGAGATCCTCTTCTCCAAGTAAAGGGGCAACCCACAAACCCCCCATCCAATAAATCACAATAAGATATGACATTATTGAACTCAGACATACCCATTAAATAAGGATTACTACTGCCACCTTTTCTTTCATTGAGGTTACAAATAGTGTTGAAATATCCTAGGATACACCATGAGCTAGAGATGGAGGCTAATAACTCTCTTAATTTGTCCCATAATATACAACGATTAATAGACTGGGGACTAGCATAAACTGCAGTAACAAACCAAGGATCTAAGTTATTGTATCCCACTTTTAGATGAATAAACTACTGGAAGAAGAAATAATGTCCACAGACCAGCAAGAACTATCCCATAGTACTATAATTCCTCCTGATTGGCCAATAGAATCCAAGATATGAAAAGAATCATACCCAAATATTTTAACTTGCTTTATAGCTTTGTCCCCACTTGCATGAATTTCTAGTAAGAATAGGAGATTTACCTTATATCTAGAGCGAATATCTTTAATAAGACTCATAAAACCTTTAGAGAAAATGCCCTTACAATTCCAAGCTAAATAATTCATTGGGGAAGAGAGGAAGGTTTGTTCTACGAGACACACACACACACCATCTTCCCTGACCAAGTTGATCTGTCCAGATATTGTTCCTTAAGGATGTTTAAGGAGCTGTAGCTTTTTGTCAAGTGGCTTAGGTTCAATCCTTTGATCATCTATTTTCTCCTTAGATGTAGCATAATTATAAAGTGCTTGCCAAGCCTGTTGGGCATCTAACATATCCTCCCTAGGAGCTAATTTATCCATCAGTTTCATGACATATAGGTGTTCAGCCTCTTTCTGCCTTTGTATCTACCGAGAATCTACATTTCACTGGACCTCCTTCTGCTTTCTTGTATAACTGGTTTTTGCTGTGTTTGGGTCCCTACCATATTCTTAGGTTGTTTACATTGTGTTGTGTTTTTATTACCTGGTTGAGTATGAGAATCTTGGGTATTCTTTCCTGCCCTTGGATCATGGACCCGGATAGTTTTAATTTCTTCCTTTTGATTAGTAATTTGAGTAGCTCGAGGAACATCACATTCATAATTTAGAATTTCATCATTCCCTGCCAGTACATTGAATCTAGAACCCCCTCATTTATCTTGGGAGTTTTAAGACTTTAATTTCCATGTAGTTCTATGTTTTAGACGCTTCACCAGCATCCAAGGACCATAAGACTTCTCTTGTAGTATAGTATCTATAATATAGTTCTGATCTTGATCATTCGCAGCCAAATTTTCATCATCCTTATCTTGAGTTTCTTGATCTTGCATTTGAATACCATTTGGTTCATTAACAGTAGATGGAGTCGTATTATCCTTAGGATAAATTTCTATGAATTGATCCATTCTATGTCCGTATTACCACTTGAAAAACATACATGGTGAAATCCTTCATATTCAAGATTAAGGATATACCCCATGACGTTAATTTGTGGGATCAATTATTTAGATAGGTCAATTTCCAAACATATGCGAGCAAAACGACCCATTGAATGTAGAGAAGTCAGATTATCTACCTTTAGCATAACTCTTAGTGTGTTCCCAACTCTAGCTAAAAAACTGGAATTATACAATTCTATAGGGAGATTAGGAATGCGAATCCAGACTACGATTTTCCTAACTTTCTTGGATTCTTCAAAGAAAAAAGGGCACCACCGCTGGACTATAAGATAATGGTCAACTATCATCCAAGGACCATAAAAAAAACACATGTTTATAATCCTCCTTATCTGTGAAGTAAACCACATAATAATCTTGGGGCATATCAATGCATTTAATGGGATACTTACAAGCCCACTTTCTTCTCAGCCTAGATTCCAAGAAACACATGTTTACTTTTCTCCCGAGAACCTTGATTACTAATGTATTCTGTTGTGGTCTACACCAATCTGCATATTCCTCTTCAGAAACCGGGACACAGGGACAAAGATCAATAACTCCAGTGCTTTGCTTTGCCTTTGATGATGATCTTGTTCCTTATCTCTAGATGAATCACATGGAAAAATAAGATCATCAACTTCAAAAATAGGATCTGATTTGAGGCCAATCTGCTGTAGGAGAGATTCTTTGTATGATAAGGTGTTGTTTGCATAAGAATCATGTTGATTATCTCCATTGTTGATTTGATTCTCCATATTGATTTGAGCATCTTCCATATTAATCTGGTTGTCATGTTCTCCTGCACAGACTTTAACTTTCTTGGTGCTTCAGTTGATGAGGTCTAGCTCCTGAGCAGTTAAGTCAGTAGCCATACCCAGAACCTTAGCTTCCACGCTTCTTGAAAATATGGGGAGTTTTTTGGAGAGAAACTGATAAAGTTTCTACCTTTACCCATGCACTATTGTAAGTTATACCAAGTGTTACACCATTGAATAATTATTGCTACCAATTATTATGTTTCAAAATCCACCGTTTGATTAAAAGTTATTATCATATAAATTATATCTATAAATTTTTATATTAATCCAAAATTATTAATAAATTATCAAGATATGTCAAGATTACCGATGACCAACATCATCTCTTTTGTTATCCCTCCTACCTCTTTCTCTTTTTAACCTTTGATTAGAAGGACCTATTATCCCTTCCCCTTACACACCTAAATCCTCAACATCACATTCCTCAATCATTAGCGCATCCATTACATCATTTGCCTCGACACTTCCTCCTTCTTATCTGGATCTTGAGATGGTGTCCATGCATAATCACCAGTGGCCACATAATCCTTAAAAGGGATATCCATCTCAGACAAATTTCTTAATCCCTTATCTCTAAACTTTGCAACCTCGGGATGATCATAAAAAAAAATTCAATATTTATTAAACATTACATAAATAAAAAAATTAAACATTACAGAAATTATCCACAATGCGCAAAATAAAACCCGCAAAGCAGGTATAGGCGCGAGTACGAGTAATAGTCCGCATTTTTCATTGGGACGAACACAGGTATAGGCACTATGATGTTCAACCTGCCTCATATCTGCACTCATATATATAATTATTTAATAAAAAATACCATATATAATTATATATAAATTAATTTATTAAAATATCTTATATATTTATACATATTTTTAAAATTGACATATATAATATATTACAGATTAAAAGTAAATTTTTAAAACTACCTATTTGTTTTTTTTTTGTAATTTATAGTATATAACTAATTAGTGTTAATATTATTTTTTTGTAAATCTTGGAGAATGTTAACACATGATATTCAAGTTTATAAAATAGTGTGATGTGAAAGTATACTGTAATATTTAATAAAATTTTGAACATTGGATCATGTGTTGGGTTTTAGAATATTAACGTATTGTGTTTCGATTTAATTAAATAGTCATGTCATTGATATTTAATAATTATGTTTGGATGATTTTGGAAAATTTTTCAATTGAGTTATAATTTTCTTTAATTAAATTAATATTTTTTAATGAGTTATTAATTGTTCACTTAACTAAATTACAGATAACGGGCGTAGATATGAGCATATAGGCGCCTAACGGGTTCGGGGACGAACATTAAAGTTGCTGCCCACGCGGGTACGAGTGCGAGTACATGTTATTTTTAAAACGCGGATATGAGGACAGACACTATGATACCCTTCCCAAAGAACAAACAAAGACAACAAGTTTTAATCACAAATCATGTAAAAGGCATGAGAAAAATTGAAAAACCATTACATAAAATAAAGGTTACTAACGACCAATTTGAAAGTGCAAAATTTGGGAGGATGGGATAGGAAATAAGTGAAGAGAAATACGATAAAGTGTTAGTGCAGAAATGGGAGAGAAGAGAAGATCACATATGTGAGTCCCATGTCTTATCCATTTCTTTGCTAAGTTAATGAGAAATGTCGAGAAATTGTGACATATAAGAGAGAAAAGAGTGACAAATTTTTGGACACATGTATCCCTCTTCTGATATTGGAACGCGGATATACAAATTATCAAAACCAACAAAGCATGTAAGGTGAGTGTCCTACTTCCGGTGCCCTTTTCTGATCCTGATCCTGACTTGTATTTTTATTAACTATATTCTTTTTATTATATTATAATATTTTATGTTAAAATTTCCTTGTTTTTAATAAATTTAAGTTGACTATATATACTTTTAAAGAAGTTTCAATATGTATTATTTATATATGAATATCATTCTTAAAATATTTTAATTAATTATTTTATTATTTTATAAATTAAAATAATTTCAAATATATATTTAAAAATTTATGTAAATTAGTTATATATATTATAAAGTTAAACTATTCATTCAAGGACATTTTGTCTTTATCAATTATAATTCAATTTCTCTCCATTTTAATTCACTTCTATTTTTTTCCTACCAAATAACTTAAATTTTTTTTATTTCTTTTCTATCATTTATTTCTTCCCTATTTCCCTCCATCCTATTAAATACATCTAAGAGATGTACTTTAATGATGAAAAACTAAAAAAGTACTGCATAAAAATTAAAAGTAAATGTACCTTATTGCGACGCACCATGGAAGAGACGGTCACGAGAGACGCTAACTAAATAAAAGGGTATTCTCCAATTGTTAAAATAATGGTTTTATGAAAAAAAATTAACAAAGATGGGGGGTGGGAGTTGAATGGAGTGCCGAATTTAAGTTCCACAAAAGCTTCGACATAAGCTTTAAAAAAAAAAAACTGCTTTGGATAACTTTTTAAAAAAACTTAAAACAGCTTATAAACTCTATATAAGTGCTTTTATAAATTTATTGAAACATTTGTATAAGTGTTTATATTATAAAATAAACTCAAATAAACTGTAAATAAGCTCTTCTAAACAAAATCCCAAGCTTGTGTCAAATCTCAACTAAGATGATCTTAATTTTATGAAAAGAATAAAATAACTCCTATTTCTTATTCGATCAACTTAAGGTTTTTTTATGTATAAAAATGCAATGAGGTTTGAACCTAAGACCTCATGGTAAAATACCCCAACCCCACCACTAGGCCGACTCTAGGGCTGTAAATGAGCTGAGCTATTCGTGAATTATTTGAGCTCGGCTCGTTAAATGATCGATCAAGTTCGTTTGTTTAATTAAATAAACAAGCCCAAGCTTAAGATTGTGCTCGATTATTTAAATGAGCCAAGCCCAAGCTTTAGAAGCTTGACATTAAGAGCTCGTGAATAGCTCACTTATGATATATAATAATCAAATAATATAAATATTTAAAATAAAGTAACATTAATAAAAAATATAAATAGAAAAATACAGTTATAAATTTATTTTTAAATAAATAATAAAATAATAAAGTAAAATAATTACTCTATATATTTAAAAATAAATATTAAAATATTTCTTATATTAGTTAAGAAGTTAGGTATTGAATTTTAAAAAATATAATATTTTAGAATTCTTAACTATATATATCATACATTAAGAATATATTTTGATTTTTATATTATCATTTAATAGTAAAATATTTATTAAAATACTAAATTCAAAAATTTAAAAAATGATTTAATGAAAATTTTCAAAATAAAAAACAATGAAGTTATAAATGAGCTAAAAAGCCAAACCCAAGCTTTTTTTCTTTAACAAGCCAAACTCAAGCTTTAAGTTTGGCTCGTTTAAATAAATGAGCCAAACTTGACCCACTCATTTTTATCACAAGCCAAGCCTAAGCTTCAAATATTCGGCTTGGCTCGGCTCATTTACAGCCCTAGCCGACCCTAGTGGGTTTACGGTTACCTTAAGGTTTTTTTAATTTATAAAGAAAGGTGCACTTGGTGGAAAGTTAGAAACATATATTATCATAAAAAGTATATCAATATCATCTTAAACTTTAATATGAATACAAATTTGATGCCCAAACACAAATATGAATACACTTCCTCCTTCTTGTTCTGGATCTTATGATGATGCCCATGCATAATCACCGGTGGCCATAGTATCCTTAAGAAAGATCTCCATCTCAGACAAATTTCTTAATCCTTATCTCTTAACTTTGCAACATCAGGATGATCCTAAATAAAAAATTCAATAATTATTAAACCTTAATCATTATCTCTTGGCCGCCCACCACTCGTTACTCATTCAAATAGTATATTTGTCATGATCCCACATTTTTCATTCTTTTCTCAAAAGATCCCATTTATTTTTCATTAACTTGTACTCATAAGATAACCATGTTTGTTCATTAAAATTCTGGATCAGGTTTGCTCACCCCACTTTAAAGTGAGCGTGTGGCATGTTCCCAACCCGATGTTGCTTAACACACCTTAACAAATATGTCATGATTTTTTTCATTCCAATCAGCCATGGGTCATTTCCCACTACCACTATTATTCCTTTCCTTTGAACTTGGTTGGAATCCATTTTAGGGGTATTCTAATACAATACAAAAAAAAATTGATAGTCAAAATTGATTTCAATTATCAAATGGGTCACAGTGTGCTACCCAAGTATACAAACTAATAAAACATGTGTATGGGACTGACAATGACACTATACAAAAAAAAAAAGACTTCTATCAAATAGGGACATAAAGAACATTACACACAAGTGAAATAGATTCAAAGGTATATACATATATTGGCCCTGTTGTGAGAGCCTAAGGATGACGAGGGCAGAAAGTGATTGCTGATGCAAAGAGGCACGAACAAGAAGCGGCTTGGCAGACTTCTAAGCAAAGGGACACATGGATGAACTGAGCCCACACGTGATCCAGAGGCTGTGCAGGATATGAGACTCTATAGTTGATGATAGCTTAAAGGAAATTGATGTAGAGAACTATAACAACAACATGCATCTTCTTTTCGGAAGCCCATAACATGCATAAGAACTCCAAAGTTAAGCGTGCTTGGCTTGGAGCAATTTGGGATGAGTGACCTCTTGGGAAGTTTCCCATAAAGTATGCAAATGAGGACAAAGCATACTAGAAAAACTCGCGTTGATTTGTGGGGGCCTTCATCACTTCTGCAAACGGCTCGGGACGTTACACCTGTTTTATATATATATATAACTCATGAAGCGCGTCTAATATGTTATATATATATATATATATAGATAGATAAAACATATTAGAGTCATTGAAAGTTCTTATAAAGTAGATCAAACTTATAAAATTTGATAAAAATCGAAAACTAATTGATACTTCATCAAACTAATTTATTTTAACGTATATGTTTTTAAAATATTAGTAAAAGTCCACTATTAGATAACATACATACGAATATCCAAATTATTTGAAATTTGATATACATGATCATGAAGGTAATATAACGTGATTCAACGGTTAAATTGGTCAAATTCACATTTACAAAAAAAAATTATTAAGTGATGTAACTCTTAAAATTTGACACTTGATGTGAATTATCAATGGGTCGTGACTCATATATATATATATATATATATAATATGAGTACTTCATGAGATATATTTATATATATCTATATCGATCAACTTAAGATTTTTTAATCTATAGAGAAAGGTGCACCCGGTGGAAAGTTAGAAACGTATATTACTATCAAGTAGCATAAAGGGCCATTTGCTGCACAAGATAAGAGACATGATATGATAACTTTATCCCATATATCACTTATCATATGTTTGTTGCACCAAAAGGATATGATAACTTTATCATGTGGCTTATCCTATAATTTCCTAAGTGATTCTATCTTAATGGGGGAGTTGGGGGAGGAGGGATATGAGAGGAGAGGAGAAGATAAAATAAATGTTTTTTTCATGGAAGAGAGGGAGAGAGAAAAGAAAGAGAGAGAAGAGAGAGAGGGGGAAAGAGAGAAAGAAAGAGAGAGGGGGGAAAAAAAGAAGAGAGCGAAGAGAGAGAGAAAAGAGAGAGGGAGGAAAAGAGAGAGAGAGAGCGAGAAAGAGAGACAGAAGAAGAGAAAGAACTAATCACTCTACCC